>JAWNLH010000213.1:0-13618 GCA_035042485.1 Drosophila cyrtoloma | reverse complement strand
TGTCGATACTATCTTTCCATTTAGAGGGTACAAACTACAAACATGATATAATAATTTTATCTTAACTAACCAATGGTTACATATGAATGGATTTCTCATCATTGTGGTAATTATATCATATTAGCAAAGCATGTATCCTATTATTGGATTCAAGATATAAATACTAAATTATATTTAATAAATAAGGTGTTGATAAAATACTATAACTTTTCTTGAATGATTTATTTAACTAAATGATACAATGTAACGTCAACATTAGAATATACATTCAAAGCAGGGCTTCTCATTTGAAGATTGATAGTAGCATTCCATCACTTCAAAAGAGTTTCACTTATATTGGAAATTAAATTATTTTATTTATTATCATCCTCTAAGGTTTAGTTAGAAGAATAATTAGATTAAAGTGATTAAATTGATTAAATTGATTAATTAAGTGTAGTTCAACCAATTCAATGAAACAGCCAGAAATAAAATCTTACTTATTAACTTAGTATAGAATAAAATGGAAGATAAATATACGGCCTATACATTGACTATATTGTAACTTTTATATTTTGAATTGCAAGGGGCTGTGACTCTGAAATAATGAAAGAAAAACATTAAATAATTTTTAATCACAATTCAAATGATGAAAAATATCTCAATCTTTTGAATCCAAGATAACATTCGATTACATTCCAGTTCAATAATATATATCTTCTAAAAATGGATGGAAGAGCAAATAATTTAATAAAATTTTTCTGCAATTGTAAATAATTCGCATTTTCTTTCTTAGAGAAAAATTTAATCATTAACTTCATCAATAAATTAAACAATCAATTAACTGATCAACTCCCAAATAATTATTTAACTGTTTAAGAAATAAATTTATTTATTAAATGGTTTATAACAGGTTCTTGATAGAGAAAGGCTCGTTTATCTTCTTCGAGATTTGTAACCCAACTAACATAATTTTTTTTAAATTTGCCTTGGTGAAAATATTTATATTTAAATAGGACAAGCCAAGTTCAAAGATTGTTTAACGACTTTAATTAAAATCATCATTTTTAATTTTGATAGAAAGATGAAAATGAATAGAAAGGATTGGGAGTTGTAAAGCACTCCAAACATCCATATTTTAATGAATTTTTCGGTTCTATTTAAATAAATCAATATATATTTTAATCAATATTATGATAGATTGAATTTAACTATTTAATCTGCGATGATTACTGTCCCAAGATGATGAAATTATGTATGATGCTTTCCAAAATGCTTGCCAGTGAGATGTCTTTTAACCATGAAGCTATTCAGAACAGTAAAGGGTCTTCTCATGTAGCTGCTACTCCTAATTCTAATTCCAATAAAGATTACACAAATTTAATATTGTCTATAAAAGGTGATGATCAATCCGATACAAAACTTATTTACGATTCAGTGAATACACTTATTAAATATGACAAGGAATTCTCGAAGAAAGTAATTCAAGATTTCATGTTGAAATTTCAAAAAGAACAAATATTTGATCAACTAATAACAAATAAAGCACCATTTGACTTCCTTAAAAAATCCCTTTTCAACTCAATAAAGATAATGTTCCGACTATCCTTATCCGATCCATCTAATATTTTGCTCTCGAGACTATGTTCTAAGTTTGATTTATTAATTAATATTATCGCTGAAACTACTAATACACCAAAGGTTGTAAATAGTCAGGCCCATTCTAGCTCAACAGGTAATAGTGATTTCTTACGGGATCTCTATTGTCTCCTCATCATAAAAAATTGCAGTCAGATACGTAAGGATTTTAGTCAAATGAACAAGAAAACAGCTAGTTCAAAAGAGCGGAATGAGATAACGATGCGGCTTATTAAAAACAAAGAAAATCTTGAGAGATTTCAAGAACTCAAGAAGAATGAAAAAACAAAAAAATGGAATCCTCGTTCAATATTATCGGCCATGGAAGGTTGCATTTTCGAAGTAGGAGAAATGAACCTTTTATCTCCTAACTATGATGAGAAAATTTCAGAACTATTGATACTCTTGGGATGCCATCATAGAATTATTTCCATACTCCTTCTGACTAAACCTGAAATGAAAGATAATAAGAAGAGTTTTCGAACATTAGAAAGAGCTGTTACAAATATGATTGTTTATTTACTCAAATATCTTTCAGGATATGATAATAAAACATATGAAGTTGCTTTCAAGAGATGCATAGTTCCATCAAATATTCAAGGTTTTCAACAAATCAAGTCTAGGCTTTTCGGGTTTGATGATGTAAATTTCTTTGATTTTGATGTTTTAAGCTTCCCATGCTATTTTTTATTAGAATTACTAAAATGCTATTGTTCTTCTTCCAGGAAAATTTCAGGTAAATGTACTACATCTTTCAAAAGATGTAAAGATCCATATTTTTATTTTAAAAGATTTTCAAATAATATCTCGATAATTTCAATGATTGATCTAGGAAAGCCATTTGATGAAAGAATTTTAAATTTCTGTATTGACTTTTCACAGGAACCTAAAAATATTAAATTTAATGATGTTACTTTAATGAAATTATTGACATTAAATTTCTGTAACGACATAGTACTATTTTAAATGCACCTTGATGTTCAACGTTTTAGAGATGTCTCTATTAATAATCAAAACACCAAAATCTCTCAAGAACAATCTGGTGTCAATAATGAATTATCTTTCAGGTTTGAGACTTCTCACGAACAAAATGGTCAAGAAAAATCGATTAAAGATTCTATTTTACTACCTCATTTTTTTATTAATAAGGAAACCCTTAAAAGCATTTATCCTGTATCGAATGATCCGAAAACTGAGCGTCGTTCATCTTTGTCCTGTTATATTTCACAGCAACTTAACTCCTATTTTCCGAATCAACAGCAAAGTCACAATTCTCAGTCACAAAATCTTAATAATATTTTACTCTGTGAATCTATAGACATTTCAAATCAACATCCAGCAGTTTTTGATTCCAAGTTTCAGAAAAATAGTAGGGCTCACTTACATGATTCAACTCCTGGGATGTCTTCCATTGTTGACTCTACTACCAATCTAATTCATTCAATGGATAATTTGTCTGATGAAATCAATTCAAAATTTAATTTAAATTTTATTATTAATCGAAATTACCTAGAAAAGTTTTTAGTGGATAATGATATTGTTGATTCCACTGCCTATCCAAGTACTACAGCAAATAATTCAGAAAACCAAGCCAAGTGTGGATTAATTTATGCAGCGAACCCTGATTTGGCAGCAGATATACTTAATAAATTATCAAATGATGATTTACTAGTAAATTCTACCAGGCCTTACCCAACCAATAGCGATGTTAAACAAAATGAAAATCTTCACAGAATAAATTTCATCGATAAAGACAAACGAGAACTTCTCATTTCTATTTTAATGGATGAGTCTCATTCTCGATTGAAAGAATCTAAAGACCTTACTACAATGGAAAAGGATCTTGTCCATCAAAATATTTTAAAATCTATTCCAGTGATTATTCAAACCTCTTTAAAATGTGATTCTGATGATAATTCACAAAGTCTGCAATCCAGGGCTGGTAATATTATTCAAGCTGGTCTTACATTGAAATTCATTTGGGTTACCTTATTTTTATGCCTTGTTCTTTTTGTAATGATCAACCACCCTAGATAAAGTGTTTGTCATCTTCATATTAGGTTATTTAAGTAAATTGGTTTAATGAAATTATTTTTTAGGTAATATCTTATCTATCGAAAATTTTCTTTGTTGATTCTTCGTCATTCAATTCCAAAAAGAAACAAACACTGTGCCTATCATTTTCCCTTAACTGCCCTTGATTTCATATTTCCTCTAAATCTACGAGAAAATTTTCAATGAAAAAAGCTTTATTAAAAGATAAATTTATTAAATTTTTTTTACCTTATAATTTTTGTCGCATCTGATTTTTAATATTTAGCCAAATGGACTAGATTTAAGATTGTAGAAATAAAACATTGGATTTTGCGCTTTATAATTCCAAATGTTTGCTAGGTTGCCCGGGATGGTGCCAAGCCAAAGAAAATTACACATGGTCGTGCTGTTCAAAGACACTTTATGGGGCCGAACCTTGAGTTTCTATTAAAATTTTGCTAGCTCCTTCTTGTCAGTGCTGAAAATTAGAGCTTTATTAAGGAATAGAGGTGTAACACTTGTGGTGAAATACATCGAAACATAGCAGTCTTGTGTTGCAAGTAATTAGGTTCAAAATTTCCGGTGGCTAAGGAAAGTTTATACTTAAAATTGTCTTAGGAACAAAACACACATTGTGTTTTTAACCATAGAAGGCTGCAGTTAATAACTGTGCCTTATCTTGGCTCAAAGTAATCTTCTGTGTGTTTTAAAACATAGCTGAGCTAAGTTTTTTCAATTTACAATAAGATTTTCACCCATCACTCATTAGCTATAGCAAGATAGTGAAAATAAATTAATATTTTTTATTGAATTATCTGGTTCTATAGGTTAGTAATTGCGGGTAGAACAGAATCTGTCGTAAGACGGATGACTGTAGCCTTTTCGTGGTTGCCCAGATAAGTAATACGCTCATGTGTGTGAAATTAATAAGAGTTTATATCAGAACGTCACAGCCTCCCCACAAAAAGAAAGCCCCGAAAAAAGGGGAGGTTGGCCGGATGATGATCGTGAGGTCAACATGTGGGAGCATCATGGATAAAAGAGTAAGCTTAGGATTTGTGTTGAGTGTTTAAGACCTCAGTAGCCGGTTTAAAATTTCATCATGTCGAAACGCAAGCGCTCCGAGTTAATAAATCTCGTTTTTTTAGTAATTGTGGGAGATTATAAAGATTTGTCAGACATATATAATATGGTTTCAAAACGAGCATGCAGTGTCTGTACTTTATTACCATATAGGAGTATTAAAGTTTGAACCAGAAGAATATGTCAAACTCGATGAATCCATTAGGAAAGTACTAATGGAATATAAAGTTCACTTGCAGCCAGCAAATAAAAAAAGGCTGTGTTTGCCAAGAGCCATGATGGGAAGAGGAATGTCCAATATTGAACATAAGAGTGAGAGTATGCTTCTTTAATTAAAGAATTGCCTGGAAAAATCAAAAAATGTGTCTTTAAGGCGTAATACCATAATTAAGGTTGAAGAAGACAATAAGACAAATCTCTCAACAATTGACAAATACTTAAAACTGAAGTATATTACAGAAGGCGAGATTACCAATGAATCTCTTTATTAATCCCAGATTAAATCCGTAATGACCAACATTAAAAGCAAATATCTCCACGAAATATTGCTTAGGGTATGTGATCATGAACTTGCCTCCATTAAAGACTCTTCAGTATGGCTTACCAAAGGAAATATGAAGCCAAGAGATGAAGGAGCTTATTGCTTCCTTCAGGATAGAAATAAATTCTTAGGAGAAAAAGTCAAGTGCCCACATTGCAAAGCTGCGCCAAAGACAGTAGATCATCTTGTTACTAAATGCGACCGTATGCTAGGTCATGATTACATGAGAAGGCATAATGAAGTATTAAGATGCATACATTTATCACTGTGTAGAAGATTCGGAATTAAGAAGACAAGAAAATTGAAATCTCATTCCGTTCAAGAAGTTGTAGCAAATGAAAATGTCGAGATTCGAGTAAATACAAGAATTAAGACTGATATTAAAATACAACATGATAGACCAGATATCTTCTTACATAATAAATAGAAAAATAAAATAACTAGAAAATACGATTTAATAGCAAATGAGTTATCATTGATTTACAAGTGCAAAGTGAATATCATTCCATAAGTGATGACCTGGTAACAAAATACCACAACAAGTATAGTAAAGAGATAGGAATTGAGCCTAAAGTCGAAGCGTACATCCAGTCTATTGTATTCAAGAAGACTCTGAAGTCTATTTCATTTGAAAGACGACGAAATATTGAAGAGGCGGACAACCATGTGAGTCTTGAACGGTTAGTGCTTAGATCATCGGGCGTAGACAAGAGACTTAGCACGGAATCAATTAAAGAATAATTGATAATCTTTAGATTACCCATTAAATAAATTCTTTATTATATATGAAGAAAATAAATTGTTTTCTCTTGGTTCAGTTCTTCTTTAATTAGAATACTATTAGGCATATGAATGAGTTGCTTCTTTATATAGAACTTTAACCCTGAATAATTCGAAATACATAAAAATGGAGTTTAAGAGAATTACTAATTATGAATAAGGTAATGGAGAACAAGTATTTCTAGAAAGCAATACCATAACAGTGAAATGAAATTGAGTCTTATAATTGCAAGTTAGCCTTACAGGCGAATATAGATAAAAAGCCATAGACTTGGATTACAAGAATCCTTTTTAATTGAACCTAATAATTAGCCGTTTCATTGAGACAGCAGAATAATACAATTCATTTTTTAAATTAATTTAATCGGAGGAGTATCATGATTTCCCATACTCTATTCTTTTATTCACCCCGTGAATATTTTCATTATGAATATGTCTTCAATAGTTGCTAATAAATTTATCTTTAAAAATCAGTGATCAATTAAATTATCGTCCCTTTACAAGTACCCAACAAATATTATGATTATTCAATAATTCTCCTTTTATATTCAATCCTATAAGATTGGCCAGTTAAGATTTGAATACAAAAATCATTTAATAAATATATCTTCTTTAAATACTGATTTAATATACGACAAAATTAAACCGCAAATCCTGAAATATTAAAATATTTTTAAAACAAGAAAGCCCTTTTCATTATAATGGAAAGTAAGAACGAATCAAATTTGCTTTAGAAAATGTTCCAAGAATTTGATTGGTTTCTAAGTAATTGTTTTCTTTACTGATCTTTTTTATTTCGTTTTTTTAATCCCAAATGAATCCAAGCAAAGATGTCGTTGAGGCGTTACAGTCGTTGAAGATCGAAGATAAGAAAATTGAAGAAATTCAAACTAAAAAGCAAATTCTAGCCAACCTGGAAACAATTTGTAAAAACACTAAAAATTTTACAAAAATTCACTACTCACTTGGCTGCACAATTCCCAAAATGGTTGATATTTTAAAGGCAACAGAGCTGGTTGACGAAGGGGTAATTAAACAAGAAAATCTGCTGAGATGTGTTTATAAGGCACTTGAATCTGGAAAGAGTAAAGAAGAATGCTTAGAATTCATTAAAAAGAATGATTTCAGCAGAGAAGAAATAGAAAAAGAGGTAAACAAGCTGGTAGGAAGACCTAAAAAGGATATTCTAAGAGAAATGAAGAGTAGGATGCCTTATGCTGATTTTAAGGTTGTCATGGAGATATTAAATACAATGGAAGATGTTGATGCTGTTGAAGAACACAAGAAAAAGGATTGGCTCGATGAGGGTGAGATAACTAAACTCCCACAGCCAAAGGACATGTCTCAGGCGGTTGAGAAGATAAAACTTGATCATTTAAAGAGAACAGGAAGGAAAGTCATTACAAGATTCCCGCCAGAGCCTAATGGAAGCCTTCACATAGGCCACGCAAAGGCATTAACCTTAGCTTTTCATATGCAGATAAGTATGGTGGATACACCAATTTAAGATACGATGACACAAATCCGAAGAACGAATCCGAAGAGCATTTTAAATCAATCTTGGAAGACGTTAAATGGCTAGGATTTGAACCTAAAGCAATAACGTATTCAAGTGATTATTTTGAGAAAATGAAAGAGTTTACATTTGATTTAATAAAGAAAAAGAAAGGATACATTTGCCATTGTAAAAATGAAGATATAGGAAATAGAAGAAAGCAATTTCAGCTTGAAAGGGATTCAGGGAGTTACGATCCCACAATCCCAAGCCCTTACAGAAACAGAAGTGTGCAAGAAAATCTAAACGAATTCCAAAAGATGCTAGATGGAAAATATCAAGATGGAGAAGCAGTTTTCAGGTTCAGGATGGATCTGGAATCAAAGAATTCACTAATGTTAGATCTGGTCGGATCTAGGGTGATCAACATCAACCATCCCTTCAAGGATATCAATTACATGGTTTATCGTTCTTACGAGTTTGCTTTATGTGTGGCTGACTCCCTTGAAGATGTTACTCACTCGTTCTGCTCCAGGGAATTTTTCACGAGGCAAGAATCTTATCACTGGCTCCTCAGAAACCTTGGCTTGTATGAGCCAATGCAATGGGAATTCAGCAGGTTGAATCTAAGTAACACAGTTCTCTCCAAGAGAAAATTAGCTGCCATAGTCAAGACTGGGATGGACTGGGATGATCCCAGATTATATACCATTAAGGGCATGAGAAGGAGGGGGTTCACCCCCACTGCCATAAACAATTTTGTTAGAAGCGTTGGAATCACATTTTCAGAATCAATTATTGACGTGAAAATCCTTGAAAATTTTGTGAGAGACGATTTAAATAAAACGGCCATTAGAGCTTTTTGTGTCAAAAGTCCCTTAAAAATAACAATAAAAAATCTGGAAAAAATAAAAATTCAGCTTCCAATAACTAATGGCACTGAAAATTTAGGAATCGAAGAGGTTTTAGTAAACAAGGTCGTTTATATTGACTCGAACGACTTTTCTGATTTACCCCACGGAGATTTCCTTAGGTTCACTAAGGAGAATCCAGTCGGGTTGATCCATTTGGGTGCTATCAAATTTATTGAAATGGGACCTGACGGAATAATTGCTGAGAAGGTTGATATTACACCCCAGAAATATATTCATTGGGTATCCAACCTCGATAACAAGGTTACATTGCGCTTATATGATCCTCTTTTTAACTCATTTGATCCTGAAAAGGATGATTACCTGAATGACGTTAATCATAATAGTCTCACTGTGATCAACGCTTATTGCTGTCCAAGAGCTATGAATGCTATAACTTTGGACAAATTTCAGTTTGTTAGACAAGGCTACTTCTGTTGTGATAAAGACAGCAAAATAGATGAGCTGATCTTCAACTTAACACTTCCACTGAAAAATATTAATTAAATTTGAGTGGAAATTTTTAACTATTTTTTAAATTTTTGATTCGCTCACTGGTTCGAATCCACCTACACCCCTATTTTTATTAAAGTAAAGGAAATAATATCAACGGTATCGAATGAATTTATCAAATACGGAAATCTTGGATTCAAAGGATAACGACCAATAATAATTGATCAAATCGGAAGTAGCAGTTTATTTGAATATCAAATATTCTAAGCCGTTTTTACACAAAGGTTCTCTTTTTGATGCCATAGTAATAAAGCGTAATCATATCTTGATTAAATATATACACTAAGATCAATAAATTTTTGGCTTGGGTTCTATATCAAATATTATAAGCATTGTTGTTAGTTGAAGCACCAAGGGAAGTAGGATGCTGATAACTATGAAATGACACTTCCTTTTATCATTCTTTTGTGATTTTAAATGCATCTTGGTTGTTAAATTTGATAGAATATCTTGGTAATCATATAAAATCTATATAACCTGAATTTAATTCTAAAGAAACTATATTTTATCTTATAGTTGTAATTACATGCCAATCAGATGTTCTTATTTAATATGAGATCAATTCTAATCTGAATTTTCAAATAAACTAACTGTTTCCCTATAATCTCAATCACTATGTCTTATTTAATATGAGATCAATTCTAATGATTTTAATATCTTAATTTTTAAAATGAAATTGTTATTAAGATATTTAATGATCCAGATGTCTCTAAACTAGAGCAGTAAATCAATTATCTATCTCGTTGTTGTGTTGTCTAGTATTCATATTTTAATACAGAAGCTTTGGTTTTCTATTAAATGTCTTGTTAGCCTTTTCTTAACACCTTGAAAAATTTTAGGTGTTTTAAATATAAGGAAAACAGCAGTAATAGGTAATACAGGTCGTCAATCATAGCTCTCTAACATATATGGTGATCCTAGTATCAAAACCTACTAGATTATGGTTAATCTTAGGCCTGAATTCAGAGTGTTTTGTTGAGTGTCTTTCAGCAGCCTGTTTGACAATAAGATTTCATTGATCACACACAAGCTATAGCAATAAAATAAATTACTTTTTCTTAATCAAATGATTTATATTCAATCATAGATATATGTGATGTTGTAATGAATAAGGTTCTCTCAAAATTTTATCTTGTATTTATCAGATGTACCAATATAATAGGATTTAATGTAATCTTGAAAAGGCTTGATAATATTTGCTACAAAATATGAAAACATAAATATTTATCAAGAAATGCACATTGTGAAGTCATTCAGCTAATTGTCCAGCTACCATTTCATTTCAGCATCAGGATACATTCTTTTAATTAGGTAATTTTAACAACAGTTATGTTGAATCTTCAATTTTGAATAAAACTTAAGTTACCTTGTTCTTCAGAATCTCTTTCTATGGCTTGTTGATGAAGTATAATTTGCAGTTCAAATAAGGTTTCCATTTAATAATAAATATTTGTAAAGAATTGTTCAAATCCTTATCTATCTGCCTGACAATAGCTTGTAAATTTGACCAAACATTGTATTTATCAAGGTAATATTGCCTCCTTCAATATTTTGAATTTTCACAATAAATTTAGAATGATTCAGGGTTATTGATTGAAGCTGACAATTTTAATTAATTTTAAAAAATACTTTTCATTAATTTTCAATATTAAATGAACCACTTCTGTTTCCATTTTATTTTATATTCTTTACAATTTCAAGGCAGTTTGCTTTCCTTTCAAATGAAGCATCCTGATTATTTTAGCAGAATTTTCACCCATGAAGCTCGATCAAACTTATGAAATAACTGTGACGGATTCAAATAGCAAATCAGATCCAACAAAATACAATGATGCCATCAAGAAGCTATGTACATTCGGTACAACCGAAGAAATTTCCCACATTTTGCATCGACTCGTTAACTTTGAGAGTCATCTGTACTTCAATATTAATATATTCAAGGAAGGAATCTCTCCTTCTTGGGAAGACAACTCTAACATTGCTGGATGCTCTTGGAGTGTTCAATGCAAACCTGCATTTTCAAATTTTGTTTTTGAAAAAATTATTATTTATTTTCTAATTGAAGGTTATAAAAAATTTGATTGTAACGGAATTTCAGCAAACATAAGAAAAAATTTTGTAAAATTCACTATTTGGTCCAAAAATGTTCCGTTGGCAGGTGTCATTGGGGAGGAGCTTTATGACGAATTGCGGGAATCCTGCGGATTCGATTCTTCTGTTGATTTTCTTTATAAAAATCACAAAGATTTAATTAAAAAAGCGTTTCAACAAGATCAATAAATTTTTAAACGTCAAGCATTTCAACTATTTTTAATTTGATAAAAATCTGTACTTTTAATTTTTATTCTGCCTAGAAAATGTCAGTTCTTAAAAGTGTTAGACTTTGTTTCTGTGTTTATACTTAAATACTTTTTTAGATGCTGTTTTGATTCATTCTTGCCTTTATTGATTCAAACCAGAATGAAAATTCTCATGAATGAACAAAAATCATAAATAGATAGCACAGTAATGAGGCAGTTAGGATTCAAAGTTGAACTGAAGTTCGACACTGGCCAGCTTTGATTTTTGAATTTGTTCATTGAAACTCCATGAAGAATCCAAATTATAAATGTTAGTTAGAATTAAGAAACTTATGAATGATCTGGCAACGAAATACCACAATAAGTATAGTAAAGAGATTGAGATTGATACTAAAATCGAGGCGTACATCCAGTCTATTGTACTCAAGGAGACCCGGACAACCATGTGAGTCGAGAGCAGTTGGTGCACAGATCATCGGGTGAAGACAAGAGACTTGACACGAAATCAATCAAAGAGTAGTTGTCAATTATTAGATTACCCGTTAAATAAATTCTTATTAGCATTAAAATTTTTATTCATTACTAAAATGATCAATAAATCAACCTGAAATTAACTATATAACTTAATCTCTCTACAGAATTCTTTTAGATCTGCAAAGAGATCATAAGCTGATTTGACATCAAGACTTTTTACAAACAACTTAATTTAGTTAAAAAAATATTTAATGCTGAGAACCAATCTTCTTTGTCAGATGGTTGAGCTGCTTTTTACACATAAACTCACTATAGTAAATCTCGATCATAATAACCTTTGTTATTGGAGACAAGAGGCATAATGTATGCTTTTCAAACTGTTCTATTCAATACATTCTACAACCTCACAGTCTACTTAACCACAGACTTCTTTCACCTAGCAATTATATATTTAAGTAAAAGCTGTTATACATTATATGTGTTTTATGAGTAGCCTCAAATTACTTCACTCAGCAGGATTCGAACCCTGGAATCCACGTTTTCTTGATTTTACAAAGTCAGCATCACACCGTTGTGCTAAGTGGGCTGACATAATTTAGTTATTGTTTCATTATTTTGTATTTTATACTGCTGGGCAGAATCTGTCGTAAGATGGATGACTGTAACCTTTTCGTGTATAAGTAATACGCTTATGTGTGTGAAATTAATAACAGTTTATATCAGAACGTCACAGCCAGCAGACTCATAAAAAGAAAAATCCCGAAAAAAGGGGAGGTGGGGCCGAATTATGATCGCGAGGTCAACATGTGGGAGCACAGCATACATGAAAAATGGCTTGCTCTAAAGAGTGGCCTCAGAATTTATTTAAAGTGCCCTAGCAGACGGTTAGGATTTCCTCCTGGAAAGGCACAGGTTCTTCTAGTTGCTTCGTTTTTTAATGATTTCTTAAGCTAGCATTTTCTATCAGGCTTACCTTAAAATATAATACAACTGTTGTTAAGCTTCAAATTTCATTTAAAACCAAAGCATAACTCAAATTTTAAGCCTGGAATTTGTGTCCTTTCACAATGTTCTCGTATACTTGACTAATTGATTTTGTCAAGAAATTCAATAACATTATAAAATGATTTGTATTGATTAAGAATCGAAATTTTTATTTTTTAGGATTTAAATTAGAATGAATTATTCTATTTTATAGATAAGCAAGCTCGTCCGAGATGACTTTAAACTAGAGCAAGAAAGGAAAGCATCTTCATACTGTCTTGCGGTATAATAAACATTTTATAGTGCTGAAAATTAGTGCTTCCATTAAGAGATTGGCAATCTCTTTATTAACTCACTGTGAAAATATTTATGAATTTGAAAAATAAGGAAAACAGCAGGCTGCAGTTGTCTGTAAAGCATGTCTGTTGTAGGAGATAGAGATGTAATGTTTACGGCACATAGAAGTCCTGTGTGGCGTTTGGTTTCAAAATTCCGGGTGGTTCAAGAAAGCGTTTATATATGAATATAAACCCATTCCACTTTGGGTATAAAACATATATGTTGCTCATAGCTATCGAAGCCCGCCAGGGTATGATAGGGTTTAGCTCCGAATTTAGAGTGATCCGTTGAGTGTTTTTTCCGATCTTGCCTGGGCCAAGTTTCCTCCATCCAAATGAAGTTTTTAGCAACCCGTTTGACAATAAGGTTTTCACCAATCACTCACTAGCTATAACAATATAATGAAAATAAATTCCTTTTTTTTTATAGATAAGGAAGCAGATTCCTCATAATCGTACAAATTATCTAAGAAATTTTAAATAAAGATTTTGAAAATATCCAAACAGAATAGAATATCTCTGTGTTTTTGTCTCGACTGAGGATGTAT
>JAWNLH010000212.1:0-58310 GCA_035042485.1 Drosophila cyrtoloma | reverse complement strand
TGAATCAATCAAAGAGCAACTGTTAGATTATCAATTAAATAAATCATTTATCTCTTATACTATTAACATTATTGCTTAGTTTTTTTGACTACTAAGATCTTGAATGAGGCAAATGCAAATTAACCAAACGATTAAAAGAACTAGACCTTCCTCTTACTAATCACTGGCAATTCAGATACGGGCTCTGTAACGATGTTCACAAGTTGAAAATATAGCTTATTGACTTCAATTAAAGAGCAACACTTTTTCAATTGGAACTTGAAAGATGAGCCTCCTTGGTACAGTCGTGCGAAGTTATAGTTGTAAATTATAAAATCCAGAGACCCGGGCTTGAATCCAATCGAGTGAAGTAACTTTAGTCTACTCATAAAAAGCATACCCAATAAAAATAGAATGGTACTACTTAATTACAAAATTAGTGACCGAAAAAGTCATTTGAGAGAGCAGTGTCTTGGATTAAATATAATGCGACAATATGCGGGAGCATTATGGATAAAAATGGGCTTGCCAGAAGTTCGAAAGAATGGACTCGGGATTTATTTCAAGTACCCTAGCAGGAAGATATATTTTCGTCTCGTAGAGGCGCAGGAGCTTCTAGTTGTTTCGTTTTTTTTAAATATAATGCGAAATGTGGCTGTAGAATGTATTGCATAGAAAAGTTTGAAAAGCAGATGACCAAAGCTTCGGCCCAAGCTTGTATTTTTTTCCACGTCTCAAGTAATTAAGGTATGATCGAGATTGGCCCCAGAATTTAGAATGCCGTGTTTACGTTTAAAAAATAATTCAGTAATTATCTGACGAATGAGATTGGTACCTTCAGCATTAAAGTTTTTTTAATCTGGGCGGTTTGCGAAATGTCGCTTAAATTCAATATGCTAACATCTATTTCTCTATCAATTCATTCAGATGTATGGGACCTTTTGATTAATAATTTTAATGTCTGCCTGTAATTTTTCACTAATAGAAGAGTATTTAGGTTTGAAAATAATTTCAACACTCTGATTTATTTGAGGGTATTTTTCATCATTAATTGATCATGGTAATTTTGTTGACCTTAAGATTGTAATAATTCGCGGGGTTTTCCCCATGATCTCGGTATTCAGAGATGTCATGAAAGATCCAAAATTTACTAGTGTGGGTTTTTAAGTA
This sequence comes from Drosophila cyrtoloma, assembly GCA_035042485.1. Taxonomy (NCBI): domain Eukaryota; kingdom Metazoa; phylum Arthropoda; class Insecta; order Diptera; family Drosophilidae; genus Drosophila; species Drosophila cyrtoloma. The sequence continues at coordinate 57,161 of JAWNLH010000212.1, read as the reverse complement.
CAACTATTCCTTCCATGCGTTAAACTTTTTGTACCTTTAATTCATCTCCAGTATGGCCAAAGGCTTCCTGCCTAGAAGTCTTCGGATTATCATCAACACTGTAAGCCAATGGAGTAGCTGCTTCTGCGGTTCATTTTACTTCAAAATGTTGATAAAGATCTCTGATTCACTTCATAAGACTATTCGAATTTCAGGTGGGGATCTTTCGATAAGCCAGAGAATCATTGTGCCTATGGAGAGATGGTTTACTTTTTGTAGTATCTCTACGTCTTTCAACAACACAAAAAACCCATCTGAGATTCTGGTATTCTCTCTGGGGCTAGTTGTCTTGGTTGTCTTAGTGATTCTGAGTTTGGATCCAAACCTTTCTTTGATTCCTTTAAGTAATTTAGATGTTGATCAATCGTGGATATTTTTCACGCTTTATTGGATCCAATTTAAGCCGATTCGGTGATAATGCTGATATAATGCATGCTGAATTGTATTTGCTCACGCTGTGAATATTTAACAGTAATTATATCATTTCAATCACTCTATTGCTCCTCATTGGGTGTGCCGTTGAATCATAAGAATGTTTTCATGTTTGTTGCCATATCAAAACGAGAGACAGTATAGTCTAAAAACATTATTTATTTAATGTGATTTTGTATTTGAATTTTAAATCTAATAATCCCTTACAGTGTTTGCCTATGTGATATGATCATTATAATGATATACAGCCATTCATAATTCGATTATAATTGTTGGTTGTTAAGACCTAATCAATCTATAGAGTTGTTCTATCGATTTTTTTCAAAACGAGATAACTCAATTTATTAAATAGAACATCGAATTTTTAGCAAAATATCCCGGTTTTTTTAATCAAAAATTTTTTCAAAAAATTTTATAGGTGACTGTGTTTGATCAAGCAAAAAGGATTACAAAGATAACAATTTCTTTGATCTATGATACACTGTTTATTTTGCCCCAATAATTAAGGACATCAACATTTGCGTGAATAAATTTCAATGAAGGTACTTATAACCACTTCAAATCGATTAAAAATTTTTCACTTAAAAATTTTCTTTCATTTTGGAATCAAAGGTTTTATTTAAAAATATTGATAATTGCAAAAATCAATTGGATGGATTATTTATTCACAAAGATATATCAGTGTTATTCTTAGGCACGTGAAAAATTATTTGATCAGTTATGATAAATCAAGTCAATTTCCCTAAAGCACTTAAAAAAATGATTTGATTGTTTTGACATTTGGATGGTTGTCGACTTAAAATCGTAATTTCAGTAATTCATCAAAGTATCTGGTCACAAGATCTTTACCCCTTATTCACTCATCTGAATATTTTTGATTAAATTAATTATTTCATTTTCAACTTCCAAAAATCTGCTTTTAACCCCATGAAATTTCTGAGTTTCGTTTTAACAATAAATATGTTATATGTAGCTACTAGTGATGGACCAGAAGAGGTTTCATCACGAAGCAGGATAGTTACTAACAAATTTGAACGACCGAATTCTAAAAATTATATAAATTGTTTTCAAATTCACATCGATCTTGATTCTATCAAACCATCTAGAGTACATTTCCCGGTTGAAGAACTTTATGAATGCCATAGGAATGTAAAAACCATTTTAAGCAATTTTTTGAATTCTGAATATTTCAAATCCGAAGATATGAATCAAATTATAGAGGAACTGTTTAGTTATGTAAATATTAATTTTAACGCTGAGAATTGTATTCCAATGAGGACGATAGAATTGTTAAATGCTGATATTTTAAAGAAGTTTTTTGAAATCCACAACTATGAATGTGTTTCATCATTCTTGGCTATTGCTATGAAAGATTTGAAAGCTGACACGAGCCTTGATGAATTAACCCGGAAAATCGAAACATATCTGAACAATCCATCAGATCAATTTGTGTTCAGCGATCAAGAGAGCATGGTTGAGAAATCCGGCAAATATCACCCAATTCGATCTTTTCATGCCCTGAACATACTTAAAACAGTTTGCTCTTTAATTTCCGAGTCAAAGAATGCACCAGTTAATACAATTACACATGAAATAGTTGTTCTATTCAACAAGTTGATCATAGATGACATGGCTTATGTTGTTCATGATAACGATAATCTCTATAATTTGTTGAAGAATCATCTTTCTACTGAGAATCTTAGCATATGGAGGGATTATAACTTTAATGATTTCTTCACTCCAAAAACTATTTTGTATTTTAATAGTGAAAATCGTATTGATTTTTTTCTGTGGCTTTTCGATGAATTATCATTAAAAATGAATTCTCCAAAAAAAAAAATTGTTGATCGTCAAAATATTTTAATTTTGGAGAAATTCTTGAATTGTCGTGGTAACAAAAAATCGTACATTTCGGAAGAACGCAAATGCATCTTTTTGAAGAACGCAGAAAATCAAGAAAAGACAGTAAAATTCAAAAATATTTTACCTGAAATACAAGCTTATGTCAAACTGTTATACTTATCTGATGATGATAAAGATGAATACTCCAAATTAAAATTTAATTTTGTAAATCTAGGAGATCATGAATCATGCCGAACAGACACTTTTAATAAGATTCTTATCGCCAATTCTTTTAGCCAAGAAGATAATATCTCAGCTAGTGATAAAAGTAATCAAATAGAATCTTCTGAGAAATTCTTTGATTTAGATTCATCTGATAACTCGGATCAATTTTTTGAGTGTATGGCGGGAAATCGTTGTGATTTCTTCAATGTACTAGAAACTGCTGATGAGCAGATGTGTGGTCAAATAGAAACGAAAGAACAAAAAAATACTTTAATTGATCAAAACCCAATCAACACTAAAACGCCTGTAAACCCAATTGATTCTGAGCAGATGTGTGTTCAAATAGAAATGAAAGAACAAGAAGGTGATTCAATATATCAAAGCCTAATCGACGCACAACCCGATGTAAACCTGATTGATTCTGAGCAGGTGGTTCTTGACTCAGAAACGAAAGAACAAGGAGGTGGTTCCATTGATCAAAGCCTAATCGGCACTAAAACTTTTTTAACCCTGATTGATTCTGAGTAGATGGAATTTGGCTCAGAAATGAAAGAACAAGAAGGTGATTCAATTGATCAAATCCTAATCGACGCTCAAACTGCTGTAAAATCAATTGATTCTGAGCATATGAATACTAAGCAAGAAGGTGACAATGATCCAATTTTTGAAAAATGGTATTTCTGGACTGTTCTTACTGTCATGATTGGCTTGGTTATTTTTGCTTGTTTGAACAAAATCGAATCTGATGAACCTAGTTTTCTCCTTTAGGTTTAAATAAATATGTTTTTTGATCAGTAAATTAATATTATAAGTCGATATTATTGATCAAATTGTGAGATGGATATTAAATTCTGATTAATGCAACCCTTCATGTTGGTTCGAACGTCATTTCTTTATTTAATGGGTACTGGGCAGAATCTGTCGTGAGACGGATGACTGTAGCCTTTTCGTGGCTGCCCGGATAAGTAACACATTTATGTGTGTGAAACCAATAACAGTTTATATCAGAACGTCACGTCACAGCAAGTCTCCTCATAAAAAGAAAACCCCGAAAAAAGAGGAGATGGGGCCGGATGATTGCATGCGTGTGTGTATACGGGAGCGGCATGGATAAAAAAGGGCTTGCCCGAAACTCGAAAGAGTGGGCTTAGGATTTGTTCTAAGTTCCCAGGACCTCAGTAGGAGGTTTAAAATATCCTCTATAGAGGCACAGGCGCTTCTAGTTGTTTCGTTTTTTTTACACCCGATGGTCTGTGCACTAACTGCTCAAGACTCAATTGGTTGTTCGTCTCTTCAATGCCCGTCGTCTTTCAAATGAAACAGACTCCAGAGTCTTCTTGGATACAATAGACTGGATGTAAGCTTCGACTTTTGGCTCAATTCCTATCTCTTTACTATACTTGTTGCAGTATTTCTTTACCCGGTCATTACATATGGAATTATATTAACTTTGCACTTGTAAATCAATGATAAGAGATCTTTAAAATAATTAATTCATTTTAAAGCATTCTATACATATTGAGTAATTGATAAAAATCCCATATGAATGGAGAAAACTCTGCACAGGAACGATCGGGTAAATAACATGTCGTAACTAACCAATAGTTAAATCAAATTATGAATGGTTAATTACTATTTTATTAATCATATCCTATTGGTACAATCTGTAACGGTTTATCGGATTTAACATATAAATACTAAACCACATTTAATAAATAATGTCTTTAGAAAATACTATCTCTCGTCTTGACATGACGACAATTATGAAAACATTCCAAAGATTCAACGGAACATCCAACGAAAAATGTAATAGAATGGTCCAAAAATGTACAATTCTTACTGATCATCCATAACGTAAATGATTCACCACGCGTTATATGCAGCATTACCACGGGAGCAGCCTTAAATTGGGTTCGAGAAAACGTTATAAATGTTCAAGATTGGTCAACATCCAAACTACTTAAAGGAATTGAAGAAAGATTCGGATCAAAACTCAGAATTACCAAGGCGGCCAAAAAACTAGCCTTAGATAGCACGCCAGAAACCTCAGATGAATACTTTGCACTATTAAAAAATGTAAAGATACTACACAAAGCAAATTATCTATCAATAGGTGCAATAACTGGAAAAAAAAACGAAACAACTAGAAGCGCCTGTGCCTCTATAGGAGGAAATTTTAAACCTCCTATTGAGGTCCTGGGCACTTAGAACAAATCCCAAGCCCACTCTTACGAGCTTCGGGCAAGCCCTTTTTTAACCATGCTGCTCCCGCTTGTTGATCTCGCGATAATCATCCGGCCCCACCTCCCTTTTTTTCGGGTCTTTCTTTTTATGAGAAGGCTGTGACGTTCTGATATAAACTGTTGTTAGTTTCACACACATAAGTGTGTTACTTATCCGGGCAACCACGAAAAGGCTACAGTCATCCGTCTCACGACAGATTCTGCCCAGAAATGGAAAGACTAGATCTTTCTCGTGCCTTTTTGATTTCTAAAGACAAAAGACTTTCTAAATGTACAGCTCTCTTGGATTTCTCCGTTCATAGTAGGACATAGAGTAAGAACTGTATCGACAGTGATAAAAGACTTTTTGAAAATATTAGCTGTGTTAATATACTCGACGAAAGCGTCGAGTCTTGGTTTTAAGATAATTATACAGTGTTTCTGTACTTGTTAGAAGAAGTTAAAAGAATAAATGATCTTGGTATGATCCAAAACAAAGCTTTAAACGCCTTTCTTGAGAATTTTGATTCAAAGGTTTTTTAAAAATTTTCCTCTAGCTCAGAATTGAACTTCTAAAAAAGAAGAAACATTTTTAAATTAAATGACAGTTTGATATTAAATAAAATTTAAGATAGCAGCTTATAGGATAAATTAAAAGCAATTAATTGCAAGAGCGTCACAATCTCTCCATAAAAATCCGAGATGGTGACGTGTGCAGAGCGGAATGGATAAAAAAGGGCTTGCCCGAAGCTCGAAAGAGTGGGCTCGAGTTTTTTTTATATGAAAATGATGGAGAACTGTTGAACATTAATAATATCCATCAAACAATTTTAAAATGATGATAATCTAAAGAATTACATATTTATAACTTTACGGCAAATCTAAAGAAGCAAATATGACCTACCATATTGGATCTGTCCTTATCCTTGTATCTACACAGACTTGACCTTCATAATGATGTATTGTCCAATTTCATAAGATTCAGTCAAAAAAGAGATTCCAGAAAAAAACAACTTTCAAGTGCCTTTTCTACTGAGAACAGGGGAAAATAAGTTGTCAACTTTCATTTCAGTATTAAAAGTATTAAAGTAAGTCATTTATTAACGGTAAAATTTGTGTAATTTTTTACAAATATAATCTTAGAGGAGAGAAGCATAATTGCAAAGACATAAATATAATTTGTTTTCTTGACAAACATTTATGAGAAATACTTATGTATCTTCCAATACTCCACCATATTTATTGAAAGTGTATTACTTAGAAATACCAAATAAATTTCACTTTGATAGTTTCTAGTCCATGAAGAATTAGTTAATAAATAGAGTCAATTTTATTTCATACGAAAATCCAATAAAATGATTATTAGAGACTTATCGGAAGTAAAGTAATTCATAACCTCAAATTTAAAAAATTAGTTAATCTATTATCAGGATCTAAGGAAATACTCTAACTTACAACTCTTAGGTGAATATGATGCTAATATTATTACTTGTAGATATATTATACCAAGGCAGTATTTAAGGAGGAACTATAGAGTGATCATAATATCTGCTGTGCAATTATAAAGGAATGATGATCTAATTTTTACTTATTAATTACCATCTTTAAGCAACAGATATTAGATAGAGTGTTGATTCTTAGTGTAGAATTAAATAGTTTATCATTAAGGTATACTAGAGATATGAAAGACAAATAAATATCTATATCAATAAAGATAAATAAAAGATACAGAAGCTTCATTAAGAATTTTAATCAGTTTTCTAGCCAAATATTTCAATTGAGTAACTGAATATGCTTGAATTCTATGTAAAAAATTTAGACAGAATATGAAAATTTTTTACATATATTTTACAATTCAATGACAGGTGTACAAAGAAGACATAAATACAAGGAAATAACTAACATGGTATAAAACAATACAATAAATAGTTAGATCAGCCAAGCTATTATCAATAAATGTATCGTATTATAATTATAAGCACATAATTTATTAACTATATGAAGATTGGTTGACTAGTATTTTATCTAGAGGGAATGGCTTAAGAATATGAAATTAACGACATTCCCTTTAAGGTGATACAAAGTACCATCCTACACAAGAAATAAACAATTGAAGTCACATTCTTTTAGAATGTCAAAAAATAGTTTTGAAAGCAATAAATTAATTGTCTCGTCTCATTAAAATATCTTCCCTAAATTCCAGTATTTGAAGGAAAACCTAGATTTTAATACTGGAAATCTTGAACTTCAAAACTATTAAAATTCCAGTAGAAAAGTTTTATCTTCATTTTAAAAAAAAAGGATTTACTATCTTCTTACAATGAATCACTACTAATCAATTCAACTGTGGTTGTAAAAATTACTGGCTGAAAAAGTTTTGATTAAATAGACTTAGAGGTTTTAATAAATAGAAAAGAATGTGGTAAAGAAACTTGTATCAAGTAATCCAAGAGTAATAAGAAATGATTTTAGTGTGACCATGGTTTATAAACCAGAATTATAATGGGGAATATTGGAAGCAACTTCCATTTTAGTTTGAAAGAAGAGAAGGATTAACTTTTAATATGACTAACCAATCCATTTCATTAAATTCCTTACAGAGATTATAAAAAAGAAAGTAATTAAATAATATTTCACCAGAAAAATTAATTTAGCTCATAAAGACAGGTTAATAACCAGCTGACGAAGAAGATAGGGTACGCTCACTGCTAGAGTTGCCTTTAAACAATTTCAAATCTTCATTTGGCTGGACTTTTCCAATAATAAAAAATATTGATCCAAAATACAGGTGAGCTTGTAATCATAAATAAGCTTTCACCATTCAGTTTAGCTTGATAAAAATTTTTACAAACATAGTGATTGTAATTTTCTAATCATAAATAAGCTTTCCCCATTCAGTATATGTTGATAAAAATTTTTACAATCATACTGATTGGTGATCTTTAAATGAACTAAGTTGATCACTAAGCACCATAACTTTCACATAAGTGATTTGTTCCTTTCTTTTAAAATAACGGTTTTTTCCTTGAAAATCAAATTTAAAAATTTTTGTTTTATTTTTTAAACTCACAGATAGTTAAATTTTAAAATTAAGTAACAGTCAATCAAGGAATAAGGAACATTTCAAGTCAAAATATTTTTTAAGATTATAAGAAGCAATTCATCCTTTTATAATTCCATTGCTATACAAGCATAAATAAACATTTCTGATTAAACTTTTTTGACTTTACGAAAATTTTTATTACAGAATATTTTACGTTTCTTTTAAATCATTTTGAATTTTGATCATCAAAATTTTAAGAATCTCAATTTAACTATTTATACAATTAAAAATTCTACCCCATGAAAATAATCAGTTATCTTCTTAAAACTCTGATCATTTTACGTTGCTCAGAGAACAAGATGATTGTCAATCCTGGAGCTATACAGTTATGTGAAGTAATGATTCCAGAGGATAGCAAGTACGACAACTACAGAATAGTAAGGAAAGGAATGAATAATTTGCTTTCTTCTGAATCTTTCCAATACAATGGTCCTATCAATATAATTTACAGTCTATTGAAGGCAGATTCTATCGACAGCAGTAAAGACAACGAGATAAAGTCCAAGTTCGAAGAATTATTCCAAGGCATCCTTTCACAAGAAGGAAATCTTTCAAGGTTCTTACTACATCCAAAAATCATTCATCATATTGAACTGATGCAAATACTAATGAAAGTAAATAAAAATAATGAAAGTAGAAAGTCTTTGAATTCTGCATTGACAGATTTGAAAGAGGCAATTAATCTTCCTGAACTTGAAGATTTAATCAAAGGGTTCCATGAATTCTTGAATGATTTTGAAAACCTTCCTAAACTGGAAAAGTTGGCGGAATTGATTCAGTCTGTTAATAAGTTGGAAATAAAACCTGTCAAGTCATTTTATGCCTTTGAAATCTTGGAAAGCTTGATTTTAATTGCTTTAGAAAATAAGAAGAATTATCGTTTTTATGATTTCTGGGGAAGTTCTAAAATGGCTAGCTTGTTCAATAAGCTTATCTTGGACTGTATGGTTTATTTGATCAACGATGATACAGAAACTCTTGATTGCATAAAGAATAATTTAACCTTAGAGAATCTTAATTCTTGGAAAAGCTTAACTTTTGAGGATTATTTCATGCCAGAGACAATCCTGCTTATAAACTCAGAAAATTGCATTCAATTTTTAGCTTCCTTTTCTGATTCAATAATCAAAAATTCAGAAAGTTCTGAGAAGTTCGATTATGAAAATCTTGTCTTTTTGGTAAACTTTTAGAAAAAATTGGAAAATCAAAGTCTTTATTTTCTAAGGTTTTGTCATTGGCTGGAAATATTAAGAAATTATACAACAATTCCCTTGGTGAACATGTTGAAGCTTCAGATAAGCTTGAGCAACTCGTTGAGTTAGTACAGGCTAGAATTAAGGTAATGGACTCTTCATTAAACCTATCTTCTAATAATACCCAATGCAAATTCAGGTTTTATCCTTGCTATAAGAAAGACGCTGCTATTTATGAACATATGAATTCTGATTCTGTTAGAGTCATTCCTTTTTCTGATATTACTGTCATTAAAGATAGCTCCAAAGAATTAGATGAATTGAAAGTGTCTAGTAAAGAAGACAGCGATGATCCAGTTTCTTCCATACAAAGTGAAATTCACGAAATTTTGGAAGTTATTGATCTTCCTGTTGTAGGGAAAGTGACAGAAGTTGTTGATCTTCCTATTGTAGGGAAAATGACTGAAGTTACTGATTCACCTGCTTCAGTGAAAGTAACAGAAGTTGTTGATCTTCCTATTGTAGGGAAAGTGACAGAAGTTGCCGCCAATCCTCCTGCTTCAGTGAAAGTGACTGAAGTTGCCGCCAATCCTCCTGCTTCAGTGAAAGTGACAGAAGTTGCCGCCAATCCTCCTGCTTCAGTGAAAGTGACAGAAGTTACAAATCCTATAAGCATGACACCTATTGTAACGAAAGTGACTAAAGTTGTTGATTCTCCTGTCTTAATGAAAAAGACTGAAGTTTTTAATACTATAAGCCATCCTTCTATTGTACTAAATGACCAAACTCCTCCTTATCTTGAAAATAATTCTCATATTATAGTGAATCATATGCAAAATTCTAATCCTGAATCATCATATCAAAAACAAATTCTGACATTTGACGATCTGGACACAGATGCAAATTCGGAAAATGATGGTGATGAGGGAAACCCAGATTCAGAACCTAAAAAGGGATTTTTCCATAAAAATTTGTTCTGGATTATTTTGTTTGGAATCTTGATTTTCATTCCCCTTATCTTAATCACAGTTAATCTTAGAAAGAATGACTAGTTTAGGCCAAGACAGATTTCATTTTCTTGAATAAATCAATTTATTTAATTTTGGTGTTATATTTTTAACCAAGAACTCTTCAGGTTCGAAATGCTATAATTTACTTTCTTTCATTTTTTTAAACAGATTGTTTTATATTGGCAATGCTACTGACTTGGATTTTGTCAATTTATAATTAAAGCACACTGGAAAAGGCGAGATTTATTAACTAGAAGCGCTTGTGTCTCTACAGGAGGAAGTTTTAAGGACCTGGAACAGATGCTGAGATCCACCGTTCGAGAAAGTGACTTTTATGCAGCTACGCCCGCATGTGGTGGTCTCACCTTCCATTTATTCGGATTTTCTTTTTATGAGTCGGCTGGCTGTGACACTGTGACAATTAATTGCTTTTAATTTGTCCTTTCAGTTGCTATCTTAAATTTTATTTAATATCAAACTGTCATTTAATTTAAAAATGTTTCTTATTTTTTAAAAGTTCAATTCTGAGCGAAAGGAAATCTTTGAATCAAAATTCTCAAGAGAGACGTTTAGGGCTTTGTTTTAGATCATAAAAAGATTGTTTGGTCTTTTAACTTCTTCTAACAAGTACAGAAACTCTATATAACCATCTTTTAACCAAGACTCGACGTTTTCTTCGAGCATATAAGCACAGCTAATATTTTCAAAAAGTCTTTTATCACGATCGGTACAGTTCTTACTGTATGTCCTACTATGGACAGAGGCATCTATGAGACCCGTATCATTTAGACAATCTTTTGGCGCGCTCCTGCACAGGCAAAAGCTTTAGAAAATTGTTTAACAAAAGCTACTCGGCCTTCAAAAACAGTATAGCTCAGTTTTTTGAATTTTTGACTACGACCATACACTGTAAATCGGAAATTATAAAAATGACAAGGTTCAGACTCTAAAAAAAAACGAAACAACTGGAAGCGCCTGTGCCTCTATAGGAGGAAAATTTAAACCTCCTACTGAGGTCCTGGGCACTTGGAACAAATCCTAAGCCCACTCTTTCGAGCTTCTGGCAAGCCTTTTTTTATACATGCTGCTTCCGCACACACATGTTAACCATCCGGCCCACCTCCCCTTTTTTCGGGGTTTTCTTTTTATGAGGAGGCTGTGACGTTCTGATATAAACTGTTATTAGTTTCACACACATAAGTGTATTACTTATCCGGCCAACCACGAAAAGGCTACAGTCATCTGTCTTACGATAGATTCTGCCCAGCCTTCACAGCAGAAATTTGTCTGATTTTTCTACCTGGGTGAAATAAGGTATATATTGTTGAGCAGTTAGTGCTTAGATCAGCGGGCATAGACAACAGACAAGACATGGGATCAATCAAAGAGTAACTATTGGATTTACCCATTAAATAAATTCTATTTGTCAATGCTTCGATATATAAATAGAATGAATATGATATATATAAATAGAGTATGAATAAGTTTATTCAAAGAGAATGCAAATTAGTTGGCTTCCCTTTTTCTCAGATATAGAAGGGTCACAATAAGTAAAACCGAAATCAAGACACCAACAATAAAGATCGGAAATCTGTACTTTGATAAAAAACCATGGGAACTTTCCTTATCAGATAATTTTGCTTCCTCTAAATTTGATGGTTCTTCACTAACAGGATCTATATTCTCACTCGTCAAATCTATTGCCTGTTGTGATACTTCAGGAGGATTTTCAGGTTTTTGATTTTCAGGTTTTGAAGTTTTAATAGAATGTAAATCTCCTTCATTTGGTCTCTCAAACACAGGAATGACTCTGAATACTTTCTCATCAGTTGGTTCAGCAAAGATCAGATCTTCATTGTAGCAAGGATAAAACAAGAAAAGCATTTTATCTAATTCACCTTGTAATTTGAGTGGATTCTTCAATGTTCTAATCTTGTGCCTTAAGCGGAATGGAATTAACTTAAAAGATTCGATCTTATTCGATCTTTGAGTGTTTTCATTTCCTTTCCTAACCCACCTATTATAGCGATCCTTATAATAATCAGACCATGTCATAGTCCAATCTACCATTTGACCAAGTTGTTCACTGCTAAAGAAGAGGTTTGCTTGAAGAAGATTTTCGTAATCAGTTAATTTTCCACTATCTGCATTTTTAATTATCTCTTCGGAAAAGCGAATAAAAAAATCAAATCGATTTTTAGGATTCAAAACCAAAATGGATTCAACTATGAAATACTTTTCCAAAGTAAACACTCTCCAAAATTCCAGGTTTTCTTTGGTTAAATTAATTTCCATCGCTTTTAGAATTCTTTCGTTGTCATATGTCAAATAAGCTAGACAATTTATGATCAGCTTAGTAAAGGAGTGTGTGATTTCTCTTGTATTCAAATAATCATAAAACCTAACCTTCCTATTGCATGTATAACCTAGACTACACAGTGTTCTTAATACTTCCAAGGCATAAAATGCTTTTCCTTTTTTTAGTTGAGTTTTCAAGATCCTTTCTGTCAGTTCATTTAGCATTTTATATTCTTGATAACTGCTTGGATTGGAAATGAAATGTACCATTTTCTCTTTCATTGTATTGAATTGACTAAGTTCAATATCTTTTTTCAAGTCTGAGAAAACTAAATCAAGGAAGTTCTTAGGATCCTCCCGAAAATTGAATTGCATGCATCGATGTAAGAAAAGAGCTTGTGAATTTATTTTAGAGTCTTTAATGAGTTTTTTGATAGTAACACTTTTTAAAATTACCTGAATATATAAATTTGACAATAAAGGATCAGAGGAATCCAAAGTGAAGCGATCAGTACTGATCCAATAAAATAAGTTTTCCATGATATCGTCAACTCCTGAGGGTATCAGTCCTCCGTATCGGAAGAGATTGCTTAGTCCAGCTTCAATTATCCTGTTACAGTCATATTGGGCCTCTTTAGGGAATGGAACCGACCATGGTTTTATATCTTCTAGGTTATATTCTGGTGCATAATCGTCTTCAGGTATACTTTGAGCAGAGGAACTATCGCTTAAAGTTGAGGGAGAAATATCAGTTGGTTTTGCAGCTGTAACATCCTGGGTAGACAAATTATCGCTTTGAGATGAAGGAGTGACGTCAGCAGGTTTTGCACCTGATACATCATGAGTAGAGGAATCATTTCCTTGAGTTGACTGGGAATCTTGAGCCTGACTAGTTTTAGCTGAAATATCGTTAGCAGCAGCTGTTGCTGGATTGGAAATCGTATGTCTATGCATCTCACCAGGTTTGTCACTAACGATTGGAGTAGAGCTTTGTGGTCTGGACATATCAACTGGTATAGGATTTCCCTGATCCTCTTTGGTATTATGTTTCAAGGGACTACTATGATGAACTCCACTACTATCGGTGGTAGCTAATACCATCTTGGTGGATAGAAGAATAAAATTTTGAACTTTCATATGGGTACAAAATCGTAAACTATAAATAGTTAATTTACGGTTTTTTAATTTGTTCACGCCAAAATAATCAAAGCAAGTTTAAACCCTGACAATGCATTTGTAACATCTTTGAAAGACTAACGCTGCAATAATTGGTCTTTTTTTCAATATTTGATTCCTACAATACCCCTTAATTGTTATTACTTGAATTAGGTAATTTGATTGGATATATTTCTCTTCTTCATATCAATTCAGGATGCCTTTCATATACATGTCAATAATCTCAAGATGTTCCAAACTGTATCCTGATTGGATGATTTATATTAAAATAATATGTTCGATTATGAAATCTTTCTTAAAATTAGGATTGTTGGGATTTGATAGTAAGCTTTTGTTGTGTTCCTGTGCCATACGTTTTGATTAACTATATTAATTTAAAAAAATTTTCAAGCTGATTATTAAATGACTTTTTTTTCAAGACGCCTAGATTAAAATGAAAAATTGTTCAGAAAAAAAGGTGTGCTATGATGAATTCATTTTTGTAATGAAATTAACTGTCATTTAAATTTGATGACAAGATTAATCAACAATCTCAAAATGAATATCAAAGAAATGGAAAAGAATTCCTTTTAAAAAACATTTTTAAACTCGGACATCAATGTAGCTGTAAAATAACAATGGTTTAACCATAATGGAAGCTATTGAATAGCTATATATCTTCTTACCCAATGATGGATTGACAGATTACAAAATAAGACAGGAATGAAAGTGACAAATCCATCAAAATTTGATTGATAATTCATACTGTCATAAGAAAGATTTTAAAATGAACACAAATAGGATAGTTTCAGAAAGTGTATTTTTTTTCTGTCACGAGAGTTTAAATAAAGGTTGGTGCTGGCCTTAGTGATATTCGGCAGGTAGCCAGGAAGTTGACAAAAATGTATTTATTAGGATGCTCCTTGATTTTGCTTTCTTAATTACTCATGGATTTTTAAACCTTTCTCTATTTATAATCTTAGTAAAATAAATTTAACAGTTCTTGAATAAAATCTGCAAATTTCGTTATTTCAATAAGCAGAATAAAAAAATTTTACTATTCATTTTAAGAACATACAATTCAACAATAAATATCTTTGATAACCTTTTTCTTTTCTGGAAACCTGGAATTATGGAAACAGGTATAATTATTTACTTCCATCACTATTCAGATAGATACAAAAGGAGCATCTATTGAATGTGTATCACAAAAGATATGACATATCTGGAAACCTGAAATTGTGGAAACAGGTATAATTATTTACTTCCATCACTATTCAGATAGATACAAAAGGAACATCTATTGAAGGTGTATCACAGAAGATATGACATATGGAAGTTTCCACTCTGTTGCAATTCATGATAAAAAAGGAACCTTAAATCTTTCAAGTTGGAAAATATTGTCCTGAAAAGCAATTGTATGTGATTTTGTTGTTTTAACACAGCAAAGCGCATCAAAGCAACTTGTTTTACAATGTGGACTGCTCAAGATCTTTCATTTGATTCCTTCTTATCCATTACATGTCATTTTGCATATCATTGATAATTAATTAATACCGGTCAATTCCCTTTGACAATTATTTATTCATTTTATAAATCATGGCAAATATGACGATGTAAGTGACAAATTTAAGATTCTTTGAATTACTAAGGATTCTAAACAATAAGACATTATTCAAAGGCATTCCTATGTAATTAAAAGTGTGTTAAGTAAACTTGTAAATATAATTTCATTCTAACCAGTGAAATCGTTAGGTTTATAACCAAAGAAAGGCAAAATCTATTCAAAATATGAAATGGCCACACATAATAATATGACTCTCTTGAATTCCCTCTTATCTTATGAATATAAATGGTTTACAGAAGCAATTTTTTTATTTAATATAGATTTCCTTTTACATATCATTTGAAACTATTCAACATGAGTTCTATTTTAAAAGCAGAATAGCTACAATTCTGAAAGTAGCCTTGTCTAATATTAAATAAATCGCTATTACAATGCATTGTTATGTAACTGCAGAATAGAAAGATTCAAACAAGTAAATATTCACTTAAACAGTAATTATCCTTCAGTTTCCAGAAATCAACGCCATTTCAGTGACTTAATAAATTCCTATGACAGGTTTGCATATTCAAAGTAATTTATATTCATGACATGCATGCAACAAGGATCCACATGGTCTTACAACTGAATTGACAGAAATTCGAGAAATATTCAAGTCTGTTTCCCTTCTCCTGGTTTGACATATCAGAATGTTACCTTGCTCATTAGAAAAAGATAATTACTTATTAAAATATTATTGTTTTGAAATACCACTTAGCTAGAGTAAGAAAGGAAAGAACCTTAATACAGTCTTGAGATAAAGTATGTACTTTATTGATGTCGTAAGAAGAACTACTTAAATAATAAATCTTTGATTTAACTATTGATAGATAAATCATATGGTTAATTTTAAGTTTACCTATTAAAGGCTGATACCTTAATTATTAATGTCGTCGACGAAGTCAGTATTTAAAGAAGACATCTTTATTAAATGGAATTTCGTATTCATATACTTATTAGTTCAATAAAGGAGACATGTTGAATAACTCTAATATATATTGGACAATTGTAAAGGAGACCATAAACTAATTGGTTATTTATCATTAACCCCTTTACGACAAATAAATGATTCCAATATTTGTTGGCGAATTATCATACAACAATTTATATAGTTAAGAAACTTGAAGTTTCTTTTGGAAGATTGCATAGCTTTCTCAAATATCCGCCATTTTCATTTACTTTCCTGGCGTGTTGTAGCACATTGGACGATATATTTTTTAGTTAAAGGTATGTGAGTGAAACAGATCAACAACGAGTGCTATGCTCAGAACATCGCACATCTAAATGGAATTCGGTTTGTAATATTACGAATCTTTTGTCTTAAAATACAAGATCACAAAACTAGAGGAAAGGCAATTGGAAGGTGGTGCATGTGAAAAGAGTTCTCTTGAATAAGTGGATTTGAAATTTGTTCAAAACCTTGAATGAGATTAAACCTTACTCCTAAAAGATGCAGATTCTTCTTGTTGAATTATTTGTGCTTTTTTCTTTCCCGAACCTTTTAAAATATTATCAGTAATTAAAATAAGGAAGAGAATAACTATGTTTAACACATGTTTGGTGTTAGAAGTGTAGAGCTTAAATTTTAAGACACATAGTTATTCAGGGTAGGCTGTATTTTTAAAGTTGCTATAGTTAAAGTATATGACATGAAGCCATTCCACTTGGATATAAAGCATATATTGGCTTATAGATATAAAAGGTTGAGCATATGATTCTTCAGGATTTAGTGTCATCGGTTGAATTTTTTCTATCCATCCGTTTAGTAAAAAGCTTTGATCTTTAAATTGGGGTTTCTGAAATTTATAAGTTACTTTTTTTATCTAATGATTTCAATAGAAATCTTCACGGGTAAGGAAAAAGATTTTCCTTTTCTTTTTCAATTATCAACTTTCAGAGATTTATAAATATTCATTCCATTGGAGATCTCTAAAAACAACTCTTTGGATTCGAGTAACTTCTATTTGTCAAAGTAATATCGTTAATTAGTAACCGAACTATTGAATTTAAACAAAGAATGTCATTTTGTATTTGATATGATTATAATATAAAAAAGGTTCAATGATTAAGCTTTGATAATGTTTAGATAATCAATTTTTAAAACTTAAAATTAACTGGTTAAAATATCAATTTCCTTGTGCTGACTGAAAATTTTGAATACTCAAGAATGAAGATTTTATCTTCTACTTCAAGTTTTTTTCATTTCTATTTCATTATGTAGCTTAAAATCTACTAAATGTAAGCTGTGACACTCATTCTAAAAAATCCATTTATTTATATTTCTATGATATACAGGTTCTATGGACATGTAATTTTCAAAAAGGTAAGAATTTAATTACAAGCCGATATGTGTAACAAATTTATACAGGCTTCTGATTTACCAATCATATTATATGTTATATTGACGAAGTATACAAGTAATGATATTGGAGTGAATAATGAAGATTCCTCTATCTTGTGGGTTTTTTAGATACACAGCATCTTAATTGAAACTATTAAAGAAATATTAATAGTAACTCTTTTCAAGGTTTATATTAAAAGGAATGAGAAAAATAATACATTAAATTCATAAAAAGACACACATCTTTAAATTCTGCTCTGCTGGATATTTAAGTTTTGCATACTGCATTGTAGCCATCAAGAAATATTTTGTAAAAAAATGCAAATCACTTATTATATTCAATAATTTGTACTATAACTTGTAATGTATATGAATATAAATGCAAATCATTTTTTCTGTTCAATAACTTATAATTGCTATAGAAATAAATATACTTATGAAACCGGGATTCTTGTATCAACAAAGGTTCATAAGTATTATTTAATTTATTTACATAAAGGTTATTAATAAAGGAGAAAATACTAAAAATAACCTTTCAGATTAATTTGGAACATCTTTGGTGTATTTTAACTCTCATTAAGTTATACAAAATACAATTGTTGATATTTCTGAAAAGACCTTCGAAGAAGACATATTTATTAAAGCATTGAGTTAATTACATTTTATTCTGCAATCATTTTACATAAATTTAAGACCTATTTAATATTTTAATATACAATAATTCTTCTGATGCCAAGATAATTGACTTATATAAGTAATCAATATATAAAATATCATTGCATTTCCACTATGAAATAGGGGTTGTAATCTCCTTATGTATCTTAAGAAAACATACCTACTTAATATTGAATATATTGATTAAGATAGCCATACCTGTATAAAATTACAGTGTTAAGTATATAGGTTAATGTAAAATATAATATTCCTCTTATAATTTATTTAAAACCATATTAGCAATACGTCTCAGGTGAGCATGTATGACAGACCACTTTCATTGAATTTTCAGTGCTTCAATATTAACTTGAATGTAATATAATCGTGTAAATTTTTTAATAAAATTCTTTTATTTTTCGTACCTTCGGTTTTTTTTGTGTTTTTTCTCCGTTTTTTGTACAATTCGGATATGAATTCCATTTGTTGGTAAGGATGGTGTTGTTTCACTACTCTCTTGTGATTCATCTGAAGAAGACTCTTCATTCTTATCTCCTGCAGAAGAACCTTCTTTCTTGCCATGAATACCTGAATCATTTTCTTTCTTATCTGACTTCGTTTTACTATGATCGATCTTAAGTGTTGTATTTTTTTTAGCTTTGTTTTTGGAGTCATGATTTTCAGGTCTCGAAGATGGTGCATCAGAAGAATGCTCCATTGATTTAGAATCTTCATTCCCAGTATAAGAAGGTTTACCTTGCGTTTTAACCTGACTAGGCAAAATCCTGTGAATTGGTTCGGTATCTGGTCTGTCAAAGTCTCGACTATGTGTGTTGGCTTTTGTATTTTTGGCGTCCGTTTTAAAGGACGGTTTACTTTCTAAATAATTCTTAGCTTCTTTAGATAAGACTAAGTTGTGTTTCTTAGGATTCAAGGTTCGCTTGTGGTCGTGAATTGTACAGTGGGAAGATGCACAGGGCTTTCCTGATGTTGAATCAGTATCAGTGATCCCCTTTGAATGAATGTTCTGACCAGGCTGATGTTCTTGTTGAGGTTGGTGAGATGATGTTATATCAACATCAGTGAGTCTCTTTGAATGAATATTCTGACCAGGGTGATGTTCTTGCTGTGGTTTGTGAGATGAAGTTGAATCAGCATCAGTGATCCCCTTTGAATGAATGTTCTGACCAGGCTGATGTTCTTGCTGTGGTTTGTGAGATGAAGTTGAATCAGTATCGGTGAGCCTCTTTAAGTGAATTTTCTGACCAGGCTGATGTTCTTGCTGTGGTTGGTGAGATGAAGTTGAATCAGCATCGGTGATCCCCTTTGAATGAATGTTCTGACCAGGCTGATGTTCTTGCTGTGGTTGGTGAGATGATGTTGAATCAACATCAGTGAGTCTCTTTAAGTGAATATTCTGTTGAAGTTTATCTTTTTCTTGCCTCTCTTGTGATGAAGCGAAATTAATATCTTCGCCTGAAAATCCTTTTATATTTTTGACATAGCTATCAAAATCTTTTGTAGTATCCGATTCATCGTCACCTGAGCTAGAACTTAAATGAGGACCACTATTGATTTCATCAGAATTTTCATAAGCCGGATTCGGGCCTTTTGGAAAATCACTTAAATCCTTCAAATTATGTTTACATGTCTGATTATCTAGGTTAGCATTATCATTCTTTTTTTTATATTTTAGACATTTATGAAAAATAGGGCTAGAGCTTTCTGCTAGAAATGCAAAGCTGATCATATTCAATATCATAATGAGCATGGGTAATTCCATTTTTCATGTATTTATACCTTTAAGGGGTCACCCTTATCATGCTGGAATTTGGACTTTTATATATTTGACATTGATCCAATATTCATTTTATCCTTAATGTCTAATAATCCTTGTCAGGTTAAAATCTATTCATAAATAATTGGTTATTTATTATTTTCAGGTAGTAATTAATTGGAGAATCAAAGTATCATTTTTAAGAAGTCTTTTTGACATTTTTAAGATTGATCTTTTGTAAATATCTTCTGTTTTAATTGATTGGTGAAGAAAAGGTTTTCTTTCGGCTTGAAATGAACAATTAGTTAATTATCAACTCATCTCATTTATTACTGACATTCTCATTGTTAACAAATATAAAATCATAATTCATTTACTAGAGTTTGAAGTAGTTAGATTTTGATTGAATTAAAATTTAGAAATCATGTTCAATGCTTTTTTTGTTCTGATTGATTAATCAAATTGTGTAGTTGCCGTAGATCATGACATTTACTTTAATTAAAGGAGAATGGGAGTCTAGATGCTTTAGGTTACTGAATGAGATTTACAATTTGATCGCCTTGAAGATAAGAATTCTTAAACAGTACATAATTTCAAATAAATAAATCTTCTTCATTGGATAGCTTATGAATCAAATAACCTTAATATCATAAATTTGCGAATCACCAGATCAGGTAAATATAAGTATCCTGATAGTTTTAGTAAAGGGGATAAGAAAAATATTTCATTCTTAGAATTGCAGACTTATTGAAGACCTTATACCCTTAATTCCAAAGTAAGCATAGCACTTTGCAGATCATTTGACATACGACTCAGTCCTCTTCGAGAATATTTTTGACTTAAAATATTTATGCTGGAGTCATTCCAGATCAGCGGTATTTACAATAGATTCTGAATGTTTCAGCCAACGGGAATAAAATCTGGCCAGTGAGTTTTGATTTCATTTACTCCTAGCTGATCTAAGAAGATTATCAGACTTCTAAATTTGAAAATAATCCTTAGTTCCAGGTTCAAAATGTAAGAAAATACATCGAGATGAATGTTCACCTGATGTGTAACTAGCCAATGTTTTAAGACATTCAGTCACAATATTACTTTATCGGATTAAATTTGGTGGACTAGAAATTACTATTTTCAGGCCTAGGTTTAAGAAATTTTTATTCAATGCTTAATCCTATTTGTACCTGAAATATTTATAAATCAAATGGGATTTTAATCATTTAATTAAATAATTTATCAAAATATACTTGTCGTTTGTTAAAATCCGATTTCGTGGATAAGCATTTATTTAATACAACTCTCTATATGATAATAACATCTCACACCCTTTTTTTTGAGGCCATATAATAATCTCCAAATACGTGGCAGAGTTTAACATTTTTAAACAAACATTTAGTAATATTCATTGCTCGACCAAGGCTTTTTTGCTTATGTTCTTTGAAATTCCATTCTAAGATTAAAAACTCAGTATAATACATTTAAAATAATTTTGTATACTAACCAAAAATTAACCGATAGAAATTTGGTCCGCGATAACTTTAAACTAGAGCAAGAAAGGGATGCATCTTAATACTGTCCTGCGGTATAATGAGCACCTTATAGTGACGAAAATCGATGCATCCATTAAGAGATTGGCAACCTCTTTCTTAACTCCTTGTGAAAAATTTTATGAATTTGAAAAATAAGGAAGACAGCAGGCTGCAGTTGTCTGTAAAACAAGTGTGTTGTAGGAGGTAGAGGTGTAAAGCTCGTGCTCGAGCATTTACGACAGATAGGAGTCCTGTGTAGTGTTTGGTTTCAAAATGCCGGGTGGTTCAAGAAAGTGTATGTATATATGGACACGAAGCCATTCCACTTTGGGTATAAAACATATATTTTGCTCCTAGTTATCGAAGCCCACCAGGGTATGATCTGGTTTAGCCCTGAATTTAGAATGACCCGTTGAGTGCTTTTCCAATCTTGCCTGGGCCAACTTTCCTCAATCCCAAATGAGTTTTTAGCAATCTATTTGACAATTAGCTTTTCACCAATCACTCACTAGCGATAGCAATATAGTGAAAATAAATTACTTTTTTTAAACCGGTAGAAATTAATTTTATTAATCCCAAAAAAAATTCTAGGGTAGCACCATTACATTTCTAGCCGTTGAAGTAATTAAATTATACATTAAAACCAACCAAAGTCGTAAAATTCTTTTATTTCCACCTTTTAATGAAAATATTTCTTTTTAGATTCATCTAGAACACTATCTAATTAGAATATATGAAAAAGGCAACAACGGGTTGTTTATTTGTAAATGAGACACCTTAAATATTTTGAATCATTGATTTTAAGATTGATCTTTTGAATTGATTTGGCAAATGAGACACCTTAAATATTTTGAATCATTGATTTTAAGATTGATCTTTTGAATTGATTTGGCAAATGAGACACCTTAAATATTTTGAATCATTGATTTTAAGATTGATCTTTTGAATTATTAACCTCAAAACTTTCTCTCAAAATATCATTTACAAATCAATTTCTTTATATTCTAGTAGGAAGGTCCTTTTGAGAATCCTTTTAACAGAAATCTTTTTTAATTAAATTAAATCAACAGAATATCACTAATGTAAGCTGCATATGAAAACAATAATGAATTGGCCGCTATTAAAACCTTAAAATTTTCAATTGCTATTTATTCAATTTAGTATTGAAGTGGTATTAAATTTAAGTAACTCTGTCTATTTGAAATGCAAGTAAGGGTGGGTTATTAATGGGTACTTTGAAAAACGCACATCCAAAAGATCATTGTAATCTCTTCCATGAGAATTCCTATTTTGAAAATACACATTTTCCCTGCTTTTGGCGTATTTCTCTTTACTTGTATAAATAATAAGAAATACTAATTAATGTTCCTATCACATTAAAGTATTTCTGGTGTTCTTTCTTCCAACTATCCTTCGGTATTATTCATTCAATAAATATTTCTTTAATGTTTTTAATATCATTTGTAAAGCGTTTACATTCCATGTCACTGTCTAGACCCGTTTCCAGAATTATCTGATGTTGTATTTTAAAATCAGAAAATATCTTTACTTCTTTAAATTTTTCAAGGTAATGAAGAAAATATTTTGTTAGCAAAAGTTAAAAAGCTTGTCTACTTGAACTCAAAATGACATATTTCTAACAGATATAGCAAATTATATATCTTAAAAATTTTTTCATTTCTGGGAATTACTACGTTTCCGTTATGATTGGTGTCAAAAAAGTACTTAATATCGAAAAATAATAAAAAAAGAAAATTTTACCCATGCATTCAATCAAGACACAGAGAATGTTAATAAAAAGAAATGGTTCAAGCTATCCTGAATTTTGGTGCTTGTTTGAAGTATAAAGGCCCACCCCACAAAGATGATGGTGGAATGTGCTTATAATAAATAAAACCACTTCTGATTGAAGAAGTCTTCTGTTATTATTAAAAAGCGTGTCAGGACAGCTTGAATCATTTCTTTTTATTTGCATTCTCTGTGTCTTAATTATCGGCAAAAGTACCCTCGTTTCGGGTTAGTTTTAGTGAAGCCGAGAAATTAATACTAATTGAATTACACGCATCATTTAATTCATTACACCACAAATATAAGTAAATGAAATGTTTTTCACAATACCGTTGTAAAGACAATAATCTATACGAATCAAAGCACAGAGAACCTAAACGTGAACTATGAGTAAAACAATGATTTTAAATGAATGCGTTGGGTATAATAGCCAGGGATTTGTGGGAAGGTGAATCAGAAGGCCAATTAAGACAATCAGTACATGCTGATGGGAAATAAACCTTTCGTAAGGCTGAAAAATAGATGTAAATAAATAATATATTCTATAAACTTTTCTAAAGAAAACGAAAACTAAAATAAATTGCTTTTAAAATTCTTACAATCTTCTTCCTTTGAATCTTGTTTTAAGTATATAAAGCAGTAAATATAGCAAAAGGTTCTCTTTTTTCTGAATCCGAGTGGGATTTGTGACTAGAATGCATTCCAATTGTCTTCAATCGTATTTATATGTGATCCATCAATATTTAAAGCACACACTAAATTGTCAATTTTGCTAGAGTTAAAATAAGAAGATGCGCGGGATTAGGAATATTTTTGTAAATCAATGAGTTTGACATTTTGATTGGTTAGAGATCTAGAATTTCAACCAATTGAAATAATTTATTTTTGAGAATTGTTATTCTTTAAAGGCTTGAAATGGTGTTGAAATTCAACCATGCACATGTCAAGACATACACGTCTATCAATAATTTCAAATTAAAAAATGATCCAGATTTTTCAAAATCCAATTTTCCATTTTTATAGCTTCACTAATTACGTCTCTTTATTTTACATTGTCAAATAAAAATTTAGAAGTTAATAACATCGATATTACTTAAAAGAGTAAAATTTGGATAGGTTTTTAATTTTCTTTCTACGGCCTCATTGTCAGGTCTTTTAATTTTTTTGTGAAAAGAGATAAAATCAAAGAACTTCTATTTGATCAATTAAAAAAGTTTAATAAATTTTTTTCACGATTCCCATGATTTGGTCGACCTTTTTTTCACCAGTATTGGCATCAAGCCTAGATGGTGATTATGTTAAGCTTATTGGCTGGGATCTGTGCGATTTTGATCAAATAGATTGGAAGGGCTGCTTCCATGATAATTCATTGGGATCTACCGATATCAGTCTCAAAGTTAGGAGACTATTTTCAGATTTTTTTGAGACGTCAAGGATATCAAAGGAAGAAAAGAAGGAGATCATGGAAACCATATTGTGTCCTCTTAATGAATTAAGAATTAATAACGGCACAATTAAAAACTCATCGTTATTTAAAAGTTTTGAGAATAATTTTGAAATGACAAAGGTAATTCTTTCTAACAAGAAATTATCATCTATGGTTTCTTTGGTTTTTAATCTTTATTACAGCTTTACCTGGGGGATTCAATTCAAAGATGAAAAGGGTATTTATAAAATATTTACGAACCTTTTATCTGAGAAAAGAATTCGACTTCCGGATGATCAAATATTAAAAGATGTTCAGAAAAGTTTCGATACTATAATTTCAAAGCCATTTAATTTGTTAGAATATTTCATGTTCTTCAATAAAGTACTCTTGAAGCTCGATGATGAGAAGTACAAAGCTCAACACAGAATTTGCTCATTTTTTAAAGCATACAGCGACTTTTTATTATTTATGAAAGCATATAATATTAAAAATGATTTATCAACACTCAGGTATCTGGAGATTTACTTGAAGAGTTTACTAGTTAATCTTCTTAATTGTGTTTGGCACCAACATGGCCTTATTTGTGAGACTTCAGGTAATTGCATCGATAGCAACTTTAGTATTTCAAATATTGAATTCTTTAAAAAAATTCGAGTTGATAAATTTTTTGGCATTGATGAATTAAAAAGGTTTAAAAGATCAAAATTGAAAAACTATCTGAGAGATAGATTCATGAGATGTTTTCCTGATGGGCTTGGTTTAATCATATGTGATGAGATGGTTCAAAAAATTTCAGATTTTATTAACTATGTCTTAAAAAATGAGAAACCTTGTGGGCATTTCGCTTCTCTAATATCTTTAATTGTAGGTGATTGTATACCTAAGTGTGATATGAGAATAACAAAAGAAGAATATAAGATTTTTCAATTTTATGGAGAAAAACTTAAGTACTTGAAGTTACGCCGTGAAAGGCATATTGCTAGTGCAAATGGTTCCTTACAGCCAACATCTAGCAATCAAATATTCGTATGAAGGTGTGTTAGTATGTATGTGTGATTTACCTATGTATTTGATTTCTCGATGCTTCCTAAGTTAAATCATAAAAAGGTTGATATTAATAAATTTTATTCTGAATCTATATAACTATTTGATGTATGTCGAACAAATCGTTTTAAACAGTTCATATGCTATAATTTTCTATTCGCTTTTACATAATTCATATGGTTTAATTGAATCTAAATGAACTACGAAATTTATTATTACATAATTTTTTAATGTTCTTGGGTTGAAAAGCATTTATTATCATCGATCAAGAAAAAGTAAAATTTGCATATTAATCTTCTTTAAATAAATCAGCTAGGCCGAAAATTGGAAATTGTAAATACAACGTTGTCGTAACTAACCAATGGTTAAAATCAACTTGTAAATTTAAACTTATCAGTATTGTAATTATATTCTATTAATAAAACCTGATCAATTATTGGATTTAAGATTTGAATACCACATCACATTTAAACAATAATATCTTTGGAAAATACCGTTTCTCATCTTGACAAAATGAATCAATCTAAGGCATTATTTTAGAGCAGTTTAAAGTCTTATTGATTAAACAAGAATGCCTAATAAATCAGAGGCCTCTTCATCTGTGTTGCTTAAATTCAACATACAATTATTAAAAAAAGGTTTCATTGAGAACAAAAAAGAATATTAATGAAGAAATTGAGACAATAGATAAAAATCTAGTTACACGGGAATTTATTAAATTAATGTTCTTAACATATAGCACAGCTAACTGACTACAAATTAATTATAAATTCAAAGGAAAGAAATTATTTGACAACATCTCCAAAATAACCTGGATTATGATATCAAAAACAATCTATTTGATTAGTAGATGAAGCATTGAAAGGAGATTTTCGCCATCAAGAAAGGTATAGCTAATCCAGGAATTTATCGAATGGATGTTTTTGTCTTCCTCCTTATCAGTCAATGTATGGAAATAGAAATATAAAATTCAGGATCAAATGAAATATTATAGTTTACTCCTATAGAATTAAAGGCCTTCCCTATAAAGCACATTTGTATATCACTGTTATGTGACAGTAATAAAAACTGACTAAAAGATCTTAATGGTTTAAAGTGAATCGATATCGAGTTTTTTAAGGCGATATACCTGAGAAATCCAAGAATTTCACGAAAATACAACATATGAACAAGGATATTGCTATTTGTGGGTGCAAGGATAAAATATGTGGGATTACAGAAAAAATATGTTTCTGACCTAGGACATTCTTGAAGATCCAATACGATACATTTGTTGGGATGCTTGGGCTCTTGGTGAGAAAGATTGCTAAAGAGCTTATGGTTACATCATCGAATTGAGCAAAACCCCTTTTATATGAAGAGATCATAGAGGTCGACGAAAGTAGATTTTGAAAGCAAAATATAATAGGGTCGTCATATTGATGGTATATAGATGTTTAAGAAAGATTGTAGTCAAAATATCAAATTTGGCCAGGTTGATGACCAAAACAAATCAACACTTAGAGTTTTACTATAAATAACGTCCATTTCATTTCAAACACCTTAATAGATTGTTGGATCGGACAAAGTAAATTTAATTACTTATATTTTAGCAATAAAATACTAATAATTCTAAAAGGAATAATAATTCAAAGGCCCAGTCACAAACGCCACGTTTATTTGATCGAGGATGTGCGGTCTACCGTTAAACTCATACTCCAGTCAACAAATCTTTATTTGAAAAGATATATGATTATAAAGAACTGTGATATTCGATCAGATAATCTTGTCCGAATGAATAACTTATTTTCGCTTTTTTTTTTAAATATATTATCTCCTTAACTTTTTGAATTTGGTTTTAGGGACAAAAATTAAAAATTTCAGGTTCTTAGTTTTTGGGCAATTTTAAACCATGTTAAAACAATTGATCCGATTGATCATTTTAGAAATAAGATTAAGATTCTCGTGATGGCGTCTGGATATTCCCAAAGGATGACCTGGTGTCTGGCTTCTTTCACTAAATACCTTGTCTCCTCAACTAATCAATTACTACCGCTTGGAGTCTTTTGAATTTGCTTAGAAAACTCGTTTAAATTGCATGGATATTTATTTAGTCTTTGTATTTTACCAAAATAAAAGACAAAATCTGATTGATGGATTTACTGAATAGAATAATCTTAATTCACATAATCTCTTTAAAGGCAATTACTCATAGTAAAAACCATAATCTGTGATATTTTTGAAATATCTCATTTCATTTGCTGTATAAATCTTACTAGCATGAGATTTATCATTTGATCAAACCAATTAAAATTGATGGGAAAAGAAACCTTTTTATTTGAATTAGATTCGAAACCAACCGATCAAATAACTACAAATTATAGTCTATAAACTTCAATTTTGCCTAAAACTATCAACGAATAAGTATTTTATGATTTAAATGCATCTGTCGCAATTTTAAATCATATTTATAATTATGTTCCGTTTTTTTATAATATATTTTGAATCATTATTGAGATCAATACTCAAAATTTTGTTTCTGAGGCATCTGTTTTAGAACATAAATGCAAATCTTATTTAATAAAATCTTTGATGAACCATTTTTTTAATCATAAAATAAACCACAATGTCATTTATTTTTTAATTTAACACTTTTTTCTCATGACTTTAAACCAGAGCAAGAAAGGAAAGCATCTTAATACTGTCCTGCGGTATAATGAGCACCTTATAGTGACGAAAATCGATGCATCCATTAAGAGATTGGCAACCTCTTTCTTAACTCCTTGTGAAAAATTTTATGAATTTGAAAAATAAGGAAGACAGCAGGCTGCAGTTGTCTGTAAAACAAGTGTGTTGTAGGAGATAGAGGTGTAATTTTTACGACACAAAGGAGTCCTGTGTGGCGTTTGGTTTCAAAATTCCGGGTGGTTCAAGAAAATGTTTATATATTGAATGGAAACAAAGCCATTCCACTTTGGGTATAAAACATATATGTTGCTCCTAGTTATCCAAGCCCACCAGGGTATGTTTGGGCTTGGCCCTGAATTTAGAATGATCTGTTGAGGTTTTTCTGATCTTGCCCGGGCCAAGTTTCCTCCATCAAAATGGAGGTTTTAGCGACCCGTTTGACAATAAGGTTTTCGCCGATCACTCACTAGCTATAGCAATATAGTGAAAATAAATTCCTTTTTTTTAACACTTTTTTCTATTTTTTTTTTAAATTTTTATACCCGATGCATGTTAAGCGAATTGACAATCTCATGGCATTTTTATGTTTCTGCAAAGGCTGGTATAGTCACGATACTATTTAAGGACAATGAAAAGGGGAACTATCAAAGTAAGATTATCGAAGAGATTCCTTATTTTGTATCTCAGTCAAGTTTTCTGTGTCCGAACTCTGGATTATATTCCAAAGTACTAGAGAAATTGGAATGTAAATCGACTTCACTAGCAGAATTCACTACTTTTTTCGAATTTTGTTCTGACCCGAATCCAGAGCTTTACAATTCAGAAGCATTTGAAGAACTTGTTACTAACCTAGGAATATTTTTTGGTGGCGAATATGACAAGATTATTGAAAACAAGATACTGGAAAAATTATCGAATTGTATTTTTAATACCAAGTTATTAGTGGAATTGCTTACTTATAAAATTAATAAGCACGAACATGAAATTGAACCTGCTAGAAATATTATTATTGAAATGTTCATTGATATAATTAATACTTCCGGATGTTGTCTGAGAGAAGAGGAAGATTCGGGAGAATTGATTATTGATATTGGACCGGGTTTTGCTGACAAATGGGATATCATCAATAGCTTGCTCACATGTAAGAAATGGAATATTAAAAGTGAAATTTTTAATATCCCTGGAAAGTCTAGCAACATGAGAAAATTATTGTTTTTCTTGGTTTTTTTCGACATTGAAGAATTGAATATAAGCTGTGATTGGAAATTAAATGAATATGACTTTAAGACACTTTGCCAAGATATAAAAATGATCCAAGAATTCGAGTTATCAAAAATGCAATTCAAGGAACAATGTGATATAGATATTACACAGCAACATCCTGTGGTGAAATTAAGAAGCTTTTCCTTCACTGGATTTGATATTGACTTAAATGGATTTAAACAATTACTTAATCTGACTAATTCTATGGAGAATAGAATAAAAGGGCTTGAAATTAGGCTTGTTACGGGTACCGAGGTTGACTTGGAATCTTTGCTCGCCCATCATAGTGCATTAGAGGTACTTACAATTAAAAACATCAAAATACCCGAGGAGTTATTGATAAAATTTTTGCAAAATTTTCTTTACCTTAAAAAACTACAATTTGATTGCGATGCTTTCACAGAGACGACTGCACAGGAATTTTCAAATTTAAAAGATTTAGAAATATTAGAGATCAACACGAATTTGATATATGATCAAAATAAAAATCCTTCAAAAGTGACTGAGCCTACACATCTGCATAGCGATGTGGTTTCTATTTTGTTGAAGGTCATTCCTAAAATTCGAACCCTGAAACTTGAAGTTGGTGAACTTGATCCTAAAGTTGCACTAGATTTGGGAGAACTCCCATACCTTGAAGTATTTGGACTGTGTGGAGTATATCAAAATCCCGATTTTCTAGGTGCTTTGTTCAAGTCTCTTGAAAATATCACTGACTTGGAAATTTCTTTACAAAAATTGAATGTTTATATTCAAGATTTTTCGATTGATCCCGACTATTTTTATCCATGCCATTTTTTTGAAAGAATTACAAAATTGAAAGTTCCTGGACCTATGAGAGGCAAATATGTCTTTATCCCTTTGATTAAAAAGTTGTCTAATATAACGGAATTGCAAGGCATCGTAGAACCATGTATATTAGACGGATTCGATTTAGGCGTAGAGTTGCCATTTTTGCCTAATTTAAAGAAATTCGTAGTTTTTTATACTTGTATTGATGATATATTTTTGTATGACCTTGTAAAATGCATTCCGAATGTTGAGTATTTGAGTTTACATTCTTATGTACATTTGTGTGATACTTTCTTAGCTTTATCATCCCTCAAAAACTTAAAAACCCTAATATTAGGCCAAATTCGTATTACAACATATAGAATAAGGTACGATTATAAATACGATGGAATACCTTCACTAATTACGTTAATAATTCATTGTGCTGAACTAGATCTTGGTTGTTTAAGTGCTTTCAATAATCTGCCAGGTTTAAAAACTATGAGAATTTTCGAAAGTATAAAGTATCGCGTAAAAGCTGAAATAATGCAGAACTCTATATTTTTGGCCAGGTTGTTGCCTAAATTGAAAAATTTGATAGTATTCTTCGTCTCAATCTATGAGAATCTTCCCTTTCAGATCGCTAAAATCTTCGGGATGGATACAAAGATCAGAATTTTGACTTTAAATGGAGGTGGACAGTGTAAAGAATTTCTTGAGACATTATTTATTTCTAATCCATATTTGCAAAAATTGAAGATTCGTCTTTCAGATCTTTGTGATGAGATTCCTTCTGAGTTCTATATTTGTAATAACTTTTCTAAATCAACTATTTCTTTTACGGATGAGAGATTAAAAAATGTATTTTCAGTCCCGTTATTTGAGGAGGCACTATTCTTGCCTAAAAACACTGGCAATGATGAAATTGCACCATACAGTGTTGTTTTTGAAACAACCAATGTTAACTCAAAGGAATGATTGAATCGTCTATTATTTCTCATAGCAATTAAATTGATCTTTATTTTCTTTAAATACTGTTTTTAAATGATTAACTCTAATGCTGAAAAAAAAACAAAACAACTAGAAGCGCCTGTGCCGCTATAAGAGGAAATTTTAAACATCCTCTGAGGTCCTGGGCACTTAGAACAAATCCTAAGCCCCTCTTTCGAGCTTCGGGCAAGCCCTTTTTTATCTATGCCGCTCCCACATGTTAGGCTTTACCATCTGCTTTTCAAGCTTTTCTATTTAATATATTCTACAAACATATGTCGCAACCTTCCAGTCTATTTAACCGATGACATAGTCCTCCTCCAAGGACTTTTTTTGGCCAGCAATTATGTAGTTAAGTAGTAGCTTTTCTACTTTTATTGGGTACGCTCTATATGCTTTTTACATGTAGACCCAAATTAATTCACTTAACGGGATTCGAATTCGAGCCTAGGGGATTTTCGTTATTTCCGAAGTCAACTTCGCACCACTGCGTTACGGAGGCTTGTTTTA
The DNA here is from genome assembly GCA_035042485.1 of Drosophila cyrtoloma. Taxonomy (NCBI): domain Eukaryota; kingdom Metazoa; phylum Arthropoda; class Insecta; order Diptera; family Drosophilidae; genus Drosophila; species Drosophila cyrtoloma. The sequence continues at coordinate 25,279 of JAWNLH010000212.1, read as the reverse complement.
TTAAATTTAAGAAGACAAGAAAATTCAAATCTCATTCCATTCAAGAAGTTGTAGCAAGTGAAAATGTCGAGATTCGAGTAGATACAAAAACTACAACATGATAGTCCAGATATCTTCTTACACGATAAAAAGAAAAATGAAATAATTCTGATCGAGGTTGGAATTACCAATCTTGACCTATTAACTCAAGTTGAAAATGAAAATACTAGAAAATATGATTTAATAGCAAACGAATTATCATTGATTTATAAATGCAACGTGAATATAATTCCATAAGTAATGACCTGGTAACAAAATACCACAACAAGTATAATAAAGAGATAGGAATTGAGCCAAATGTCGAAGCGTACATTCAGTCTATTGTACTCAAGAAAACTTTGGAACATCGAAAAGATGGACAACCATGTGAGTCTTGAGCAGTTGGTGTACAGATCATCGGGTGCAGACAAGAGACATGACACGGAATCAATCAAATAGCAATTTACCTTCATCATGTTAGTTTTAACGAGCAGTGAACTGACTTCTTGAGAATTAAAAGACATAAATTTCATGTTTAAATAGAAAGAATTTATTTAATGGGTAATCTAAAGATTATCAATTATTCTTTAATTGATTCCGTGTCGGTTCTCTTATCTCCACCTCATGATCTAAGCACTAACTGCTCAAGACTCACATGGTTGTCCGCCTCTTCAATACTTCGTCGTCTTTCAAATGAAATAGACTCGAGAGTCTTCTTGAGTACAATAGACTGGATGTACGCTTCGACTTTAGGCTCAATTCCTATCTCTTTACTATACTTGTTGTGGTATTTCGTTACCAGCCCTTCCCAGGTCATTACATATGGAATTATGTTCACTTTGCACTTGTAAATCAATGACAACTCATTTGCTATTAAATCGTAATTGCATATTTATATCTAGAATTATAAATACGATTGGATCGTAATCAATATTTCTAATTCTAGGCTTTATCTTCTAGGGTACTTAAAACAAATCCTAAGCCAACTCTTTCGAGCAAGACCCTTCACACATGTGCATGCGTTTCCTCTTTGTCCATCGGGCGTTATTGGTTTCATACACATAAATGTTTTACTTATACACGAAAAGATTACAGTCATCAGTCTCACAACAGATTCTACTCAGTCTCGCCCAATAAGGTAACTGAATCCAATAAGAATATATAATAGTAATCCACATTTGGATCAATGAAGAAAATAAATAATATTTAATGGCCTCTCTCGCTGATTAAACTTCCTAGATATCAAAATGCTCAATAACGTAGTGTGGTAAGCTTTCATACTCCAGATTTTTAATGTTTTTAATTAAAACAATGCTTGGATCAATATTCTCAGCTATTAATTTCTTAATTACTAGTCTGCAGTGAACATTTGATAAGTAAAACTCTTGGAAATATTGTAAATCACAATTTCCATTCAAAAGATAATCTTCTTCCTTGGAATTGCATTCCATTTTACTCTTTGTCAAATAAAACAAAAGGAATTTTGTGAATTTCTGAAATTTTCCACTCAGCTCTAAGATTCTTTCTTTAGAAATCAGATTGTTATTAAATAAATTAACAATAATTAAAGCCAAACCCATGTGATTTTCCCTGTTTTCAAATAAAGCAGGTTTTGAAATTACAATTTCAGCTAAATTCAGAAATGGCAAAGAATTGAAAACACTTAACAAATAAAAAGCACAGGGAAATAAGTCAGTCACTTCCTTTTGTAAAATAAAGTGAATAAATTTTATGCTTGGTTCAAATTTAAATTTGGAAATAGCAGCCATGTACGTTTCAAATAAGAAATTGACTGTCTGGGCAGACAAATTAATCATATGTTCAAATAGAGCTTCTATGTTGGTGATTGATTGTGGGAACAATAGATCTGGATAAGCTAGAGTTGTTCTGAAGAGAAATTCAGACGTGTAGTCTGAACTGAAACGATCTATAGACGCTGATATAGACAATGTCTCTAAAAAGAAATTATGATATTGGCTTAACATATGAGGAATTTCTGGACTTTTTAAATTAAGCTTCTTGTAATGAAAATGTGTGTTGTTTTTTAAAAACAAGTTTAAAAAAGAAATAAAAATAAATTTGCAGTTTCCTTTTAAATATTTTAAACCAATCAAATTCAAATCAATTTTAAATTCCTGAATTGAAATTAAATACAAAAAGGCTGAAAATCCAAGTTCTTCATTTCCTGATTTTAATATGTCCAGGCACATATTAATTATTTTATCATGTCTGAATTTTAAAACATAACTAACAAATAACAAATGTTCCCCTTCAAATAAAAATGGATCCAGGCTCAATTCCTTTATTAAAGGATACAAACATCCCCTGTCGAGGTCTGAGCCGTGAAGCATATACTTTGTCTTTATGTCATAATCTTCTATTTTAATGCTCATTATTCCATTTAACATGTTTATAATCAAATCTTTGTGTGATCTGCAATTACAATATGCCTTTGTCAGTGTTGCTATTAAAATTGGATTAATATCATTCATTTGTGAATATAAAGCTATGATTTGACTGAAATTAGTAAATTCTGGATATTTTGAAATAAACAAACTCAAAATGTCATTAATGATAAAAATTGTGTCTTTATTTGAAATATCAAATAAGGCAAAGAAAAATTGGTAATTATCTTCAAAGAAAGGGTGAATATCATGGAATAAAAAGGAAAAGATAGTATTGAGAATACTGTTGTCAATGTGTGATGCTTTCAATGTATTTAGGAAGGATTCTTCTAACAATTCCACATTCTTCTTTATATCCCTATATAAATCATTACTTCTTCCCATCTTTCTGTGTTTTCTAAATAAGGCATCTATCAACATCCAGTAATCAACATTTATTTTAAGATTCTCAGCAATAAGAAAAAGAATGGTTTCCGGAATCGAACCTTTCTCACTCAAAAATTCGAAAAGTTGGAAAATATAAATTTTGTTATTTCTATTGAAATTGATAAAATTAGAAATTAAGAAAGACAGGAAATCTGAATCAATCAAATTTGAATTAAAAGCAATAATTGAAGGAGCATACTGCTTCAGGAAGATGAAGGAGAGTATCTGATTGTTTATCAATGAATTAACAAAATCATTCATTCCATCCTTAGTATTTAAATATAAAAGGGTGTTTTGAATGTTTTTTTCACTTGGATCCTGAAGAATTGCATTAACAAAATTAGAAAAAGACACAGCCATGGGGTAGAAAAAGAAAGGAAAAAAAATCAAAACTTCATTGTTTTGTTTATGCATCTCATTTTTAAGCTTATTTTTTTCTTAGATTTTTTAGCCCGTCATGGGGGATTCAAAATTGTATTTGATTTTAAAAAAACCGGCTTTCATCATTTTCAACCAAGAAAGATTTTCCGGGGACTGTGCCACTAACAAGCACCAAGTTTTGTTTGATGGGAGATCTTCCAACTCCAAACTAGTGAAACTCAGTGATAATAATTGGTATATAAAATACGGAAACAATCTCCTTCAACTGAAAAGTGTAGAAGGAACCAAAATGGGAATTGGAGTAGCTTCACCCAACGGTCAAATACTTGAAACAACAAATAAAAAGTGGTTTCTTCAGCCGGGTGGGCTTAACAGATAAATGAATTTTGAGAAGACATTAAATTTTAGTTTTATTTACTGATGCACTTTTAAAGACTGTTAAATTTAATTATCAATTTTATGACTGAATTTTATTTATAAAATCTATGTTTGTGATAGCTTTTATTTACTGATCAATTATATTTATTAAAGACAGTTATTTTTTAATGGAATCGCTTTGATTTTAAAACTAATCTGCTTTTTGAAATAAAATTTTTTAAAAATTTTACCCCAATGGCTGCTTTAAATCCAATGAAAGAAATTAGAATTTCCAAGCTAAGCATCAACACTTGTGTCAGGCCAAGAGAAGGTAAATTAGACAAGGCTGCTAAAGTATTAGAACAGATCACCAATCAGGTTCCATTCAAGTCAAAGTCAAGATTAACAGTTAGAGGATGGGGAATCAGAAGGAATGAAGAAATTGCCACCTCTGTGACAATAAGAGGTGAAAAAGCTTTCAAGCTCTTGGAAAATGCGCTTAAAGTAAAGGAATTTGAGTTGCCAAAGAAATGTTTCAGCAACACCGGATGCTTCGGGTTCGGTATTAATGAACATATTGATTTGGAAATAAAGTACGACCCAGCTTGCGGTATCTTTGGATTGAACTACTACGTTGTGTTGGACAGGCCTGGTACTAGAGTCAGTAAGAGAAGAAGATGTAAGTCCAGAGTTGGTAACAAACAAAGAGTTAGCAGCGAAGAAGCTCAGGCTTGGTTCGTTCAGTCATTTGAAGGAGTTATTCTTGAATAAATAAAGAAGTATTAATTTATTTGTTATTAAACATTCATATTTTTAATCTTTTACAGGATAGTTTTGAAAGATAAAGAACACTTTGAACAAGAAAAACAAGGAAAGTATCAGAAGAAGTGAAGATTGAGGAAGTAGAGTGTTTTCCAAAGATATCATCTGATCTGAAAGCTAGCTCCCAGACTTCCTTGGAAGTCCTAATCAACGATATCAAGTCGGATGATCCTGGATGGCCAAAGAGGTTTTTTAAAGCTGTGCAAAGAAGATTTGAAAGGATGCCTAGATTCGGCTGGACTCGAGCTCTAAATGTCATTTGTGGTAAGTTGCAGAAGAACATATCCCTAGAGGAATTTAAAAGGATTGCAGTCTCAAAGTGTTCTGATAGATTTGATGGGGACATAGTCTAGCGTGTCAAAGCGATTGAAAATCCATTTAAAATCTGCAATCTGACTAATGCGAAATCCGGTTAAAGGATGCATTACTCAAGTGCATTCAAGAGAATGCATCTATCGAAGGATGGATGAGCAAAGGACGAGGAAGATACCTAATGAGATAGTGGATCGCCAGCTGTTAGAGTCTCTGATTCTAATAGTAGGCGACTATGTTTGAAACAAGCCCCATACGAGTATGACAGAAATCGCAACAACGATCAGGAGTGTACAGATGGCCTACGAATTAGAGAGCATGAAACCCGGGCACCCTCTAAATGAAAAGATGGTATCGATAAAAAGAACGAGAAGCTATCCAGAGAGGATAAGAGAAACTGCTTGACGTTTATGAGTCAAGAAAAGCTTAAGCTTGGGAATTCAATGGAGTGTACTGAGGCAATTTCTTGAATCTTGGAAAAGATCTTGATCTATAAGAAAAAGATTGAAATGCACACGAAGGGAAAAGACTTCTCCAAAGCAAACCGATCCTTTGAACTATATAGAAGACAATTTTACAGAAGTTTATCCGGCGAGGTTGCAAAGGAAAGCAATGTCCCAGTTCATAAAATCAAACATTATTGGTCTAATATGTGGATCAAATCTGAGACTAAGAGAAGCCGAGATCAATTCGATGATTATCTAGGAGAACTTGTAGATGGAGATAGATATTTTGATAACTTCCCCTCTTTTGAAGAGTTACAGAAGATCATCAGCTTTCTTCCAAATTGGAAGGCAGCTGGTCCAGACGAAGTTTATAATTTCTTTATTAAGAATGTAACACGTCTTCATGAAAATCTATATGAGATAATCAAGGGCATTTATGTGAATTCTAAAAGTAAAGATAATTGGTTTTACAAAGGTATCACATATCTTACTCCCAAAGAAGAACCTCAAAACAGAGGAGATTTCAGACCTATAACCTGTATGTCGAATCTGTATAAGCTCAGAAGTAAATGTGTTACTCAAGTAATGAAAAATATTGTTGAGTTTAGAGGTCTTTTGAGTGAAAGCCAACTTGAAACTGTAAGAATGGTCCACTGAGTAGAATCTGTCGTGAGACGGATGACTGTAACCTTTTCGTAAATGCCCAGATAAGCAATACACTCATGTGTGTGAAACTAATAACAGTTTATATCAGAACGTCACGTCACAGCCAACCGACTCATAAAAAGAAAAATCCCAAAAAAGTGGAGGTGGGCCGGTGGCGTGGGTGCGGCATGGATAAAAAAGGGCTTGCCCGAAGCTCGAAAGAGTGGGCTTGGGGTTTGGTCTAAGTGCTCAGGACCTCAGTAGGAGGTTTAAAATTTCCTCCTATAGAGGCACAGACGGTTCTAGTTGTTTCGTTTTTTTTTTCAGATAGAAATATATTCTTTGGTAAAAAAATCAGATGCCCCCATTGCAAAGCAGTGCCAAAGAGAGTAGATCATTGCTACCAAATGCGACCGTATACTATGTCATGATTACATGAGAAGGCATAATGAAGTGTTAAGGTGCATGCATTTATCATTGTGTAGGAGATTCGGAATTAAGAAGACAAGAAAATTGAAATACCATTCTGTTCAAGAAGTTGTAGCAAATGAAAATGTCGAGATTCGAGTAGATACAAGAATTACAACATGACAGACCAGATATCTTCTTACATGATAAAAAGAAAAATGAAATAACTCTGATCGAGGTTGAAATTACCAATCTTGACCTATTAACTCAACTAGAAAATAGGATTTAATAGTAAACGAGTTATCATTGATCTATAAATGCAAAGTGATTATAATTCCATACATAATGACCTGGTAACAAAATACCACAACAAGTATAGTAAAGAGATAGGAATTGTGCCTAAAGTCGAAGCATACATCCAGTTTATTGTAATCAAGAAAACTTTAGAACATCGAAAAGATGGTCAACCATCTGAGTCTTGAGCAGTTAGTGCTTAGATAATCGTGTGTAGATAAGAGACTTGATATAGAATCGATCAAAGAATAACTATTAGATTAACCATTACATAAATTCTTTATGCATAAACAGTATTCTCTGTATAAATATATTTTAATGGTTTTAAGGAATTGAATTTACTTTTATATCTAGAATTATAAATACAATTGGATCTTAATGAATCTTTATATTTTATTGGCTACTTCCATAATTCTCGATTTTACATTGATTTAATAAGATGTATAAATAAAGTACTAGACGTCATCCCAACAGATTTCTTCATGGCATCTACTAGACTGTTTATGTATTTATTAAACAATCATTCATCTTAAAATTTTTAGTATAAAATTTTGTGATTGTAATTATAGATTAATGAATTAAACAAACAAATAACATAAATAATAATAACACAAAATTTATCTAGAGATAAAAGTTGATTGCAGTACTTGATCTGTACGGCTTTATTTTTGATACCTAGTAAAAGTCCAAATGAATTCCGTTTAAATATCTTTATACGTGCAAAATATAACTCGTTGGCTATTAAATCATCTTTCTAATCTGTAGTATGCATGAAAATGTTGTTTATGCAAATGAACTTTAAACTGCTCCAAGAAAGGAAGTTATAGGATGAATAGCATAGAAGTGATGTTATAATCTAAAGGATAATTATAAATAATAAATATATTTCCTTAAATTTGTTTTGTAAAACTTTTTAAATCCTCTCAATAACTTATTTCTCACTATCACCTACAAGGAATTGATCTGACTGTGTAGTCTTCCTGTTGTAGAATGAAATTGATTATTAATAAAATCTATAAGATCAACTGTTGTTTGTATAAAATTATAAGGGGTTGCTATAAATGTGATACTTTATTGGATTTTCATCACTCAGCTTAAGATGTGGAATTTCTTTCTTCTTCCCGGGTTCGGCTCCCAGTAAACGAATAAAATTTTGATAGATAATTTTTTCAGTTACTTGTCTGTAAAGCACTTGGCTCCTTATTCCCCTTAAGATTTACTGGTATTTCTCACCCATGGAATATGAATTAAAATTTTTGATTCTCAAGTTCCTTCTGAATCTTGCTGCTCCCTTGGTGTCACTGTGGTGGGTGAAATTCTCGTCTTTAGATAAGATTTCCGTTGTTTTATATGTCCTTGGTGCTTGTATTTCCGTTTTCACTTTCATTTATATAAAAGTCATGAAGAAAATTCATTTTGAGAAATATTTGTACAATCCTTTCCGAATCACTTTCCTTTTGGTTTTCATTAATTTTATTCTTGATTTCATCTGCTACTGTTATTTATATTACTCTATTTATATTCAAGAATTAAGGTATTTAATTGGTATTCATTTTTTCTTATATTTACTGTTTACTGGAATGATATTATTCAAGCAAGACAGATCAAAGAAATTAATACACAATAAGAAATTTAAATATCCACTAGGAACTATAGCTAGAGATATGGGATTTGTTAGCAAGAACCAACCAGTGGAGATTCTAAGGATAACAGAAGGGGGATATATCATAAATGCAAATGGGGATACCTATGAAATAGAAAGAAACGATTTACAGGAAGATCATGACATATTGAAACTCATGATGGGGAGATAGAGATGTCAAATGTGATTTAAAAACTGTCTCTGTGATTCATTTTGATTTACTAAAATATTACATAATAAATTTATTTACTGTCTTTTGTCGTACATCTTGTTGAATAAATATTCAAGAAAACCCTTCCACAGTGAACTGTAAATGACAATATTTAAAAATAAAGTAGTTCCTAGCATTTTGTTGATGTCCCTTTAATTATTTAAATAGGGAACTGCCAATAAGATTATTACATTTTCTTTGTTGGTATCTATATAAAAGCAAGTCATTTTATTGGTTAATTGAACTCCTTTTAACTGAAAGTCATTCAGGAAATTATTAAATATTCTGGCAGAGTCATAAATTGAAACGTAGGCTTAATATAAAATAACATCGTCTTGCTTAAATAAAGTGAATAAAGAAATGGTTGGTCACTATACCTGGAAATAGGGGTTTGTGATGGGTTAATAGAAACTTGAAACAAATAAATATAAATATTATTGATGGATTATTATGAATGGTAATATATAACTGTCTGAATTTCATTTGATATATCAGTTGTATTAGGAAATAACCTGAACAGAGAATATTATATTAAGTTTATCGTTGATTTATTTATGAAATAAGCTGAATAGAGAATATTATATTAAAATCATCATTGATTTATTCTCAATACAAGAAAGAAAATGAATTTAGATAAGAACGTTAAACTTGATAAAAATCTTTCTGTGAATAAATCAGCATATGAGGTCTTGAGAATCCAGGCATTCTAGAAGAATGTTTTAAATAAAAAGAAAGACAATGAAATATTGAGTTGGTGTATTTAATCGATACAATTGATTTAAAATACTCCGATTTGATATTATAATTAAACCTGAATGTTAAACAAACTGTTATTTATTTTTTTAATATGAATATTATAATACAAACCTTCTTATTCTAGTTTCCATGTTGTCATTGACAAAGAAATCACTTGCTATTCCCTTCCCTATTGTAGTTACTCGGGATGATATCATAGAACTAATCTTACTTGATAAATCTTCTATTGAAATCTCTTTATTAAGCTCGTCAGCTAAATTCTTATATAGCACATACACAAAATCATCTGATGCGTAGACACCAAGTTTGCTATTTGTATTTGATGAATAACTAAATTGATCTTCTAAGCTGGTACACATCACGACAACATTTGAAGGAATACAATCTTCTTTAATAAGTGACATAGACTGGCAAGTATCTAATATAATTAAAGCTTGCTTCGTTCTCTTGGAAATATTATTGAGAATTCCATTTAAGTCATCATTGAACAAGAAAAACATGTCCATCAATTTTAAAAAACCTTCTCGTCCGTGACCGCAGAGGTAAATTATAACTGTGTCATTTTCATTGATATATTTGAAATTTTCATAATTGAAATATAATACATTAATTATAAACTGAAAGGTTTGATAAACAACCAAGTTTTTGGTGTCTGGTTCAATAAATTCATCTTCACTAAGAAAAACCTGATTATTAAAAATGTTTTTATCATCTTCTAAATAGTTTTGTGGGGAAAATAGAAAGATATTTTCCTTGGGGAAATTATTGTTTTGGAGAATGTTTTGTAAGACCATTATATTTGTAAAATGGCGGTAGTTGAGAAAATTATTGGATGTATTGATAAGTATAGCGTAGTTTTGTGTAAGGATTAATCTGAAAAAATGAACTACGATGATGAGCATGGGATCATCAAAGCATGGATTTAATAGATACACAAATATGATAAATTATTTATTTATTAGTTTCACATCCTTCGTAGCGAAATTGTTAACGCGTCTGCCTTCTAAGCAGAAGATTGTGGGTTCGAGTCCCGCCGAAGGAGCTTTTTGATGTTTAAATTAAAAGGTTGGTTTATTCAATGTAAATTAAACATTCGAAACATCTGTGTCTCTGCAGAGAGAAGTTTTGGCTTCCCGCCAGACTCCGGGAATAAATTTCAAATCCACATTTTCGAGCTAAACGTTTTCATTACGGTCTTCCGAATCGCCTTCATTTTTTCTGGGTTTTTCCTTTTATGATGAGGCTGTGACGTTCTGATATAAACTGTTATTAGTTTCACACACATAAGTGTGTGCCTTATCCGGGCAACCACGAAAAAGTTACAGTCATCCGACTCACGACAGCAACATGCGGGAGCTGCTTGCACATCTAAAAAAGGGCTTGCCAAAAGCTCGAAAGAGTGGGCTCAGGATTTGTTTTGGGTGCTCTAAACCTGAGCAGGGGGTTAAAACTTCCAACTGCAGTGGCACAGGCGCCCCTAATTGTTTCATTTATTATCTCACGACAGATTTTGTATAAGGCATCCAAGGAAAGATGAAATACTCTGTCCAGTAAGAACATACCAGATTCAAACCTGGTTGATTCATGGAAACTATTTCACAGAAAGACATCTTCTCTAAAATCAGTAATATCCTGATTAAATTCAAGCATCTCGGGAAATTTACGTGAAGTCATCCAAGGGTATACAAAAAAATTAAAAGCTAAATTCAAACCGATAATTTAATTAAATAGATGTCACTGCATTAACAAGTAATATATAGCCCCATACGCAAAAATTCCTAAAACTCCTGTTGCAATATCCAAAAGTCTCGGTTTTTTAGGCCCGGTATATACCAATTTGCTTCTCAATTCGACCACTTGATCTGACTCATTGGCATTTTTCAAATGAGAATAATTCTTATTTCTTATATCAGTTAAGGCACGGGCATTATCAAGCGGTTTACACGAATTTTCACGATTAACCTCTATTTTATGGATTGAAGGTGAAGAAAGGTCAATTAAATATTCTTGTTCTTGTTTCTGAAGGCCATCATTAGCAAATAAGGTAAGATTGGGGTTCTTTCCGACTTCTTTACCGAGTATTTTCTCTCGCAATAGTTGACGATGCCTAGGATTAAAGGGGACCTGTTCATACAGATTTGCATCTTGACGAGAGAATTCATCAATTCTTGACCTTACTTGTTTTTCAACTTCTTCTCTTACTTCTTTAGAATGCACTGATGGTCGATTAGGTAAGGAAGGATCCTTGTTATTAGACCCTGATATTTTAAATTGACTAATATCTGCATTTGGCGCTTTTTGTGACAATTGATCAGATTGATGATGGTTAGAAGAGATTTGTGCATTGGCAGAGATTTCTTTAGAAGGATCTTCGGGTTTTGATTGAACTTTTGGATCAATTGGCTGCATCTTTGATTGAATCATCGGAGCAACAGAAATATTTTTTTCCTGAACATCTACTATATCATTATATTGAATGTTAGGTTTTTCTCTCCTGATTTGAACTTGTCGAGATAAGAATTTGGACCCATCCAATATCCGATGCATCACAGCAAAAAACCTTTCCTTAGTAGACATGCTTGCATCAGGTTTGACCTCGATATTTTTGGCTTGCTGATTATTGCAACGTGGAAGTTGACGATGCTGTTGAGAACCATTGTTAAAATGGATATCATGATCGTGGCTTGAAATAGACATCTTTTTAAACTCTTTAACGTAATTCTGATTTTGCGGCTGCATTAAATCAACGGCCTGAGAATTAGTTAGGGGTTGATCTGCAAAATTAGGGGCTGGAATCTTGTCAATATCCTGGTCAATTTGTTTACTTGGTTTAAATTCAGTCAGAAATCCAGTTGATAAAAGACCGGTAAGTGTTATTCGATCGTTTAAATCTAAATTTTCAGGTTTTATAAGATGAATCATTGATTTTAGCGAATTTTTTCGAATAGATTTAACAAGAGCAATGAGATTTGGGTATGCTTGTCTCCAGGTATTAGATTTTAGAGAAAGAATTAAGCCCAATAATTCGTTTTCATTTTGAATCAGAAGTGGCCTACGATCATTTACTTTGAAACACATTCTGCCATATTGTATCAATAGTCCATCTGCATGCTTTCCTAATGCTGAGAAGAATAAATAGAAAGGGAGAATGGTTTCGTAAGTAGTAAAGAAATTGAAACCTTCTAATTTTCGGAGTTGGTGGCGATTCTCGGTGTAAAACTTCAAATTACTTTCGTCTAAACACATAGTAAGTGTAAATCTATAATGTTCCCTTTTAGAGCCCAGTACAAGCTTTATCAAAGAGGAAAGAATGGCAACTAAATAATATTCCAATGACTTTAAATTGATAATATCCATTTCTTGAATATATCTTAAAGAGGGTTTTATTGAAAGTATATCAGATATTTTTTGATAGCACTGTGAAATAATGTAAAGCTCACTGATTGCTGGATCATAACCAAACTTTAACTTACAATTTTGTGCCTCAATCTGTGAAATTTTCCTGCGTAGCCATTTATGAAACTTATCCTCTCTCAAATTGTCATCTTCAAAAATATCCATTTCATGAATCTTTTTAACATCTTTAACAGTCCAAATGACTGCACAATTGTCTTTTTCTATATAATTTCTTCTGTAGCCTTGATCATTGAAATTAATTTCACGATTTTCCAATAACTGAATTTTACTTAATTGATTAATTTGATGATAAATAAAATAGGTAAAGCTTGATATTGGTTCTTTAGTTTTATTATCTCTTAGACCGCAATTTTCAAGAAGCTTACGAATGAAGATGGAAAGAAGCTTAGCTAGGGGACTTATTGAAGATAACTTTTCATCCTTTATTGATTCGGCATAATATAGCTTTACGTTGAAATCACTATCAAATATATCAAAATCATTGTTGATATATGGAATGACTTCATTAGATTTTAAGGTCGAACCAAATGCTTTAAAAAGGTCATCCATGATTGCACTAGAAGTTGTCGTGTCAGTTTTTGAAAGAAAGGTTACTGATTCACTAAGAGCTTCAGTAATACACTTTATAGCATTCGACCTTGAACTTTGATAAAATGTTGTCATCTGCTTGTTTTTCCTCTTTAGGTAGTCGATATGGTCTTTATATGAGACAGAATCATCACTGGCTAGAAGTTGGAGTGCATGTCGTAGTATTCTTAGCATGGGATAAACAGCAAATAGATTTAAATACCTTACTATTGACTTTTATTTTTATTTTGATCTAATTTTGTGATGTAATTTCTACATTTTTTTCATCAATTTCACAACTTTCTTAAAGTGCCATCATGATCTTAGGTAAATTTGAATTTTATCTTCAAATTCAATTTTTAATGATTTTAAATTGATCAAAATTGGCTGAAATTATTTAAAAAACTTTAAATCTCAAATTCAGCTTGGCTTCCTAAAATATGATGATCTTGAACCAAGGTTTGATCTAGCTTGTCGTAGTGATGCCTATTCATCATACTTTTAGTTAATGAGATGAGGTGTAAAATATTTATTGAAGATTTAAAGTTTTCAATAAGATGTCAATCGATGAACATCAAGGCTTTCTGTGGTGATTAGGCTTGGTTCGTATTCTAGCTATTCTGTGTATGATCATTTTGGAAAGTTAAAGTACGGTCTTTTTTAATCTTGTTCTTTTTGTTTTAATATCTTAAAAATAATGTTGAAAACATAGCGTCTAATTTACAACTTAATTTCTTGAACATTTCCTTTGATTTGATCTTAAAAGGCTTTTCGCTTTCAGCCTTGAAACTAGCCAATAATATATCCTTCTGTCAAAAAATTTTCTCCTTCACCAAACTTTTTGATCAATTTGAATTGAATATCTTTTATTAGAAATAAATTTTGAAAGTGTCATTGCAAGACTAACTCTAGATTTCCCAACCAAATTATTTATAATACTTTATCCAAAGTTTTTTTTCTGGATTTAATTCTTGCTTCAAACACATAATAAATAAATAAAACGATATTTCATATTTAATCACTGATATTTCAATAATAATTTTTTTATAAAGTTAGAACAATCTTTTATTTATTTTCTCGAACCAAAATCATAATTAAGAGATCAAGAATTTGTGTATGATGAATTTAAATCATAAAGTTTTTGCGATGAAAAAAAAAAAGAAACAACTAGAAGCGCCTGTGCCTCTACAGGAGGAAATTTTAAACCTCCTACTGAGGTCCTGGGCACTTAGAACAAATCCCGAGCTCACTCTTTCGAGCTTCGAGCAAGCCCTTTTTAATCCATGCCGCACATACACACACACACGCATGCAATCATCCGGCCCCACCTCCCCTTTTTTCGGGTTTTTCTTTTTATGAGTCGGCTGGCTGTGACGTTCTGATATAAACTGTTATTAGTTTCACACACATAAGTGTGTTACTTATCCGGGCAACCACAAAAAGGCTACAGTCATCCGTCTCACGACATATTCTGCCCAGTAAATTTGAAGTAATTATAGAATTCTGCTGAGAGAAGTTTTTATTTGCATTTTTGAAATAAATAAAATCATCAACAAGGTAAAATGACTACAATTCCAATGAAAATATGATGCCTGAAGTTAGACTCAAAAATGTTTCTAGGTTAAAGAGATTTCAAGATTGTAAAATGAAGTCTTAAGGAAGTATTTGATCTAAATACTAAAATTTTAAGTAAAATATGTAGCGGGGTACAACTGGGCTTACGTTAATGAGTATTATATCAAAAAGGCCGGTGGCCATACAGCAAAGGAGGTTTATTTATTTGCTTGGCTTCTATGTTATCATTCTCAGGAATAAACTATTAACGGTTTTTACATTTTTGCCAATATTTCTAATCAAGTCACATGTATTCAAAGAGACTCTCAAATCTAATTAATTTGAAAAACGACTGGATATCGAAAAGGTGGACAATCATGAAAGTCTTGGGCAGTTAGTGCTAGATCTTTGCGTATAGAAAAGAGACCTGTCATGGAATCAATCAAATAGAGCTATTAGATTACCCATTAAATAAATTTTTCATCATAATGGTAGATCTTTGATAATTTTTAGACAATTTGAAATTTGGATCCATAAAAGCTTGCTTATCATAGTGGTGTGAAGTTGAGGTGGTAAAATAATGAAAAATAGACAGACTCTTTCATGAGACAGATGACTGAAATTTTTTCATGCACGCCCCAATAACTAACACGTTTATGTGTGTGAATCTAACATATTCATTCCTCACAACCTTCTCGGGAAGAAAACCCCGGAAAGGGAGGGGGAGAGACCACCGGTCAGTACACACATACATGCGTGAACAGCATGGATAAAAACGGGTTTGCGCTAAAGATTGGGCGTAGGGTTTGTGTTTAATGTTCAAGACCTCAGTATGACGTTTAAAATTTTCTCACGCAAAGACACAAACGCTCCTAGTTAATAAATCTAACTTCTTAGCTGAATCCCTCAAAACATAAATTTGAGACAATGCATAGTAAAGTTACACAGAAAATAAATGTATAACAAGCAAGACTTTGAATCTCTATTATAAATGTGCAGTAAATAATTTTAATACATCACTGTCTAGCCAATCAAGAAGTTTTAAATAGTTTGTGTAAATTATTAAATGAATTCTTGGCATTGACAACCTAACATGCCTTTTCAGTTTTGGTTATTCTACTAATATTGTTAATAACGTTAAAATTCAAATAAATAATTTATTCTTAAGCGTAATAGGAAGCTGAAGTGATCATGTCGTCAATGATGCCATTGACGCTAATGGCTCGGACATTCCTTATATTAGACTTCTTTAATGTATCTGCCAATTCATTACTGTCAATCGAATAATGATCTTCAAATACAATAAGAACTGTTGATAAATCGAAGATGTTTTTAAGTACGAGTCCGCATGTATTTCCCAATGGCTCTTTCTTAAAGCATAGTTCCTGGATGCTGGTGTTAAATGTTAGGATGGCTTTAATTATAGTTGGGTGTTGATATTCAGTTATTAAGACAAGTTTGTTCAAATTCAAGAGTCTTCTGAACTCATATGCAGTGCAAATTTCAATTTTTTCTGAGCAAATAGTTAATTCTTGAAGATTTTTGCAATTTTCGTAAATCTTAAGAAGGAATTGATTGTCTTGGTATTCACCTGAAACTGATAAAATAGACAGATTTTTCAATTTTGAGAGCGAAACCGCAGAATTTGGGCATAGCTTTTTGGTTGATAAAAATAAATTCTCAATCTTTTCGCCGATATTATCAATTAAAAGTTCTATAAAATCATTATTTTGCCTAAATGCACCAAGGCTTAGAATTTTAAGGTTCTTGAGTTGTTTTACTTCAGTTGCGGTTTCAACAGAAAGCTTTCCAGCATTCAAATGCAACGCTGTGATTCTCTTCAATGACAAAAAAAGAACCTTAACGGATTGATTCTTCAATTCTGGTGTATGCAATTTAAGGTACTTCAAGCTTCTACAGTGTTTAAACATATCAGCTTCCTCAGTAGTCAATCCATTAGTTTTTAGTTCCAACTCGGTGATATTATTCTATTTGTGGATCAAATTTCTTAAAAAATTCCCACTCTGTTGAGACCCGTCTAATTCCAGTATTCTAAGATTTTCACATTTTTTGAACAACAACCCAATTTTATCGGATAGTTTTTCGACGTTTATTCGCAACTCTGTGACATTTGGAATACAAGGAAGTAAAATTTGAATAAATTCTTCACATTTCTCATTGCCTGATAACTTCAATACTTTTAAAATTTTGCACTTTTTAAGAGGCTTGATATTCTGAGCATCATAAATTATTGAGTTAAGTGACAGTTCTTCTACATTTGAAATTGATTTAGACAGGTTTCCAATGAAGCCTTCAAACTGCATTGCGCCTTTTATTTCCAGAATTTTCAGTTTGTTAAATTTCCTAAAGAACAAGCCAGTTTCGCTAAACAACGCTTCAGCTCCAATTTTTATCACTTGCAGGTTGATTAGACCACTTAGAATTTTTCTGATGCATTCATCAGGCTGGCTACACCCTGCAATTTCCAATGTCTCTAATTTAGTGAGTTTAGAAAATACAGCCAAATAATTCTCATCGATTTTACAATGGAATGTTAATTTAAGTTCAACTAGCGTATCCCTCGACTCTTCCAAAATCAAAGAAATTATTTGAAATTTCTCATTGTCTAATTTTAATCCAGAAAGATCAAAGCTTTTGAATCCTATTTTCTTTATTTTGTGTACAAGACAAGCTGTTTTGTTTGTTTTCACCATTGCATTGTGAAAGGCCTTTAAATCATCGGCTTTGATATTATAGTCATGTTTAATTGAAAACTCAGAGAATTCCATCACACACATTACCCAATATATAATAGCAAAAAACTTGGATGATCTCAACTTTTCATTGTCAAAATTCATTATTGGACTTGCTAAGATCAGTTTTCTTGCCTTGGCAGGGCCTACTTTCATGAGATTTGTAGGTTTATTTGATAAAATAGATACTTCTTGGCCATCATTCGACATATTCATGAAACAGCCCAATCTGTTAAAGTATTCCTTAATCATAAGCCTAATGGGGTAGGAATCATAAGAGTGAATCTCCAACATGAAATCAAAAATGTATTCATTCGATAAAAGAATGTCCAGTATTTTAACTGATAAATTATTGACTGTCGATATGCTTGATTCGTTGAATCGTACAAGAATAATATGTAGCGTGCAAATGAGACGTAGTATATCTTTTTTATTCTTGATAGTGTTTAAAGTCGGTTCTTTGTGAAATTTACAAAAGAAAGCAAATTCTTCTTCGCTGATCATTTGCAAATTTAAATTTATGATTTTATTTTTTTCAAGGTAAATTTTTGTTCCGGTTCTTTTTTCGTTGAGATGATTTGAATCATCGCATTTTGTTCCAAAAGGTAATTCTTGCAAATCAGATTCTAATTCCTCTTCTGCCTCAAGAAAAAACAATAAATCCTGAAATTGTTCGAACTTATAAATAATTATCTCATCTTCCATAAAATGTGCTATGACCATTTTGATGTCTGTAAAATTCTCTCTCTGTTCTTCTGGTGTAGTTCTTATACACTTCATTATGATGACAATAATACTAGATATATTCATGGGATAAAAGAAAATTAAAATTTATTTATTGAACAGTTATATTGGATATGATTAATTAAAAAAAGTCAAAATTGAAAATTTTTAAAGAATAGAAAAGGATTAAAAGAAAAAGCAAATGAATAAGTCATCAAAAAAGAGATTGTTAAGCCCATGGGCAGGCTATATTTATCACATAAGAAATGAATATCTTGTTTGGGATGATTACTAATTTATTGTGATGGATAAACTTACTATTCTGAGCTCTGAAAATCATATTACAGTTCTAATTGCCTAAGGCAAAAGTCGCATTGCATATTTAAGGTAAAAGACTATTATATGCTTCAAATATTTATTATAATTTGTAGCTTCTGGACCACAGTCGATTTTACGCTAGATTTAATCCGATTCAAGAGTCTTTTGTAACTAGCTCTTTATTTATTATAGTAGAAATATTTTTGGTCATTTGATATATCTTATATTTTCTATTGTTATTAAAAAAAGAAACAATCATAAACGCCTGTGCATACCGCCACATATGGAGATTTTAATCGCCTGCCAAGGTTCTGGACACTTTGAATATATCCTAAGCCCATACTTTCAATTATCGAACAAGCCCTTTTTTATGTTTTCCACTCCTACATGTAGGTCTTCTGGTCTCGCCTTTTTTAAGCCTTTTCTTTTTATGAGAAGGCTTTGACTGTTATTAGTCTCCACAGAAGAGCTTGTTATTTATCTAGAAGCCCACATAAAGGTTACAGTCATCTGCCTCAAGACAGAATCTACCCAACTTTAAGTTCTCCGCACTGTGATATTTAGATAATTTTAGCCAGCTCAAGCAATTAGGAAGTGGTTTTTGCTTTTCTAGCATTTTTTTGGATTCTTTGATTAAATGAGTTTTTTGTGTAAACATGTTGGAGTTTTGTATTCTACATTTAAACATTAGATTTTTGGTTTTGCAATGTAAAAACTCTTTCTTGTATTTGAAAAAGTATAAATTGTAGCTGTTCTAGTCATTTAAATCAAAAAAAAGTCGAGAGTATTACGCACATCCATCTCCAGTAAAACCTGTTGTGAAAGATTCTAAATAAATGAGCTATGCGTGATGATTTCTATCCGGACTTTGTTTTTGTTTCTTCCTTCAAAATCTTTGTTTGTTAAAAAATGTAAGAGTTGATCGAAATTTTAATCATTGATCTCTACAGCAAAAAAAAGAATATGCAGGAAGGTTTTTCCTGAGTTAAATGTGTTCATTCTTCAGATTTCGTAAGGTTACATGCTTGTATTAGCTATACTTTAAAAATATTCTTATAAGAAGCAATATTCATCACACATCCTTATTATTTGCAAGTTGTGCATTCCGAAAATTTTTCTTTCTCTAAATCTGGATCGAAATGTTTGTTTCTAGAAACAAACAAAATAATTAATTTACTGTGAAAACTGGACATTTTTCTCTCTCAATATATGTTTCTCAAAACGATTCACCTATACATCCTTTATCCGAGCTTTACTGGGTTTTTATCAAAATCAATGCTCGAAAATTTATAAAATTGAAAAGTCAAACTTAGAGACTGCAAAAAAAATTTTAAAAATATACCCCATGATCGCTTTGAAGCCAAAGGGAAGATTAAATAAAAATCTTGCTCGAGATAGAGAAATGGCCAAAATGATTCAAGCGAACCTTGGCTTGGATTATTGTAAAAACAAAAAGGTTTGTGGTGGGAGACAACCCACGAAAGGAAAAAACATTCCTGGTCCGAAAAAAGTGTCCATAATAATCAAAAAAAGGACCAGGACAGATGATGAGGAAAGGATCATCAATGAAATTGTCTCGAATGTTATTTCAAATAATAACACAGAGACAAGATCCTGCCTCATCAAGGATAACAGGCATTGGGATCTGGTTAATCCCTACCATCAAATGCTTGATAAATTTAAAAACCTAAGCATTAAAGGTAAGCCGGGTTCGAGAAATTTTGGCCGTCGAACCAAGCAGAGGACTGGTATTCCTAGGGCCAAAGATATTTTCGATCAGGTTTTGGTCTCCTTCGGCAAATTAAGTTTCCACTAAGGTCCATTCAATCCTAGGGCATCGGATAGGGTTAATATGTTTCGAATAGGGGGATTCGAAAATTATATGCCAATTTAACAAGGCTACATATTAATTGGGTGAATTGGGCTTCATCTTTGTATAATTGTTGGTTGGCACTTAATGATGCTCACTTGTAAATAATAAATTGAAATTGGTCAAATTTTATCTGTTTTTCGTTTTTGCTTGTTTATTTTCTTTTTGTTATTTTTTGTTTTTTTTTTTACTTTTTTGCTTTGTTTTTGTGTAGATTGTATTTGCTGTGGTTGCCATAGCATTTTCCGTTCAAAGCCCAAGCTATTGGATGACAAAGTTTTTTTACAAAAAGTGGTAGGGTATCATTATAACAAAATCATTGCACATCTATACACAATCAACCCTTGGTTTATTGTGGAACCTTGTGGATTCCTCGTTAAAAACATGAGGGAAAGCAGTTGCAAAATCTCTGAGATGCAAATATTAATACCAATTGGGGCTTCTGGCAGGTGTATGGGCTATAGGGCTTGTCTGAATCTCGAAATAGTGGGCTGAGTATTTGTTCCAAGTGCCCTGGCAGAACTTTAAAACTTCCCACTGTCAAGGCACAGGCACTTCTGGTTGAATGAAATTCCGTTTTTTTATATTCTTACTTTGTCATATGGAAATTCCATAATTTATTTAATATTGTTGCTTTAATTTATGATTCTATCCAATCATATTAAAAAAAAACGAAATTTATTCAACCAAAAACGCCTGTGCCTCTACAGGAGGACATTTTAACCACATTCTAAACTCTTTAGTACTTTAAATGTATTCTGAGCCCACTCTTCCCAGCTTCGGGAAAGCCCTTTTTTATCCATGCTACTCCCGCATATTGCTCCAATCATATTAAAATATTGAAAGGATCACAAGATTCTTTTTTAAGGAATCAATACCTTATAAATTAACATGCAAGTCACTCATGCATACTTGAATTGTAAAGAGCATTGATCCTTAACAATCTGCCAATAAGAACTGATTCCAGTGTATTCTCTTTCACTAGGTAACTTAGAATACTGCTCTGTTAGTAATTCTGATTACCCTTGCTAATATGACTAAATGTTCATTAAATTCTAGAGAATTAGAAAACATAAATTTTATTGCAAATTTATATCTCCGGTTATTAATGTGATTTACTATTAAGCAATCGTAATAATTTATTTTTTACTTCCATAATTCTAGATTATACATTGCTTTATTAATCCATCAGTCAACTAAATATAAAACTAATAAAATACTAAACTCTTATTACAACAGATAACATTACAAAACAAAATTAAGATTTATTAATTAATTCCAGTTGAAATTTATTGACAAGATAAAAAATATATAAGCTGAATAGAATAATAATTCATGCTGTTGTGATTGTTGATAGAAGGTAGGATAATCAATTAGATCTAAATAAAGTAGTTCACATGTTTAAAAGAAAATCAACGATCCGATCGCGTCATTTATGTTCTGTGTAAATAGCATCTTTAAATAAATACCCATGCAGTTATCAAATGAGTTTTCTAAGAAGAGTCATACGACTCCCAACACATACCATTCAAAAACAAAAAATTAGACACGCTGGTTTTATTGGTGCAGATAAATATTGAAATCTTTTTTCTTATGTTTGTCTTAAATATTCTACATATAATCAAACTTCGCATCTTTCTACACTTAATTGGTTCATGCTTACAAGAAATATGACAAACAGTGATGATTTTACTTACTTACCCCTTTATAATAAATATGTCGTGGTGTATTTCTTTACCTTACTATATTTATAATCTTATTAAGCAAATACCCATATTTACTTTAACAGATTTAATGTCAAATTAATAATATAAATGACCAATATATAGAATAGATTGTTTTATATCGCAATCAGTAACAAGATTGCCGTGTTTGTTTAACAAATTGGTTCACTTATTATTGAAATAATTCAGTAACCAACCATATATTAAAGAAAGCCATTTGAACCGCTTCAGTTAAGATATAGCATATCAGTAAATGTATAATGGCTCTTATGAATAACTTGAATACTAAACCTCTGAAGAATACCAAGGTAGGAAAACAGTACAGCTCGTTGGATCAGATTATTGTCTGAGAGGACATCTATTATCAGTATCAGATAAAATGAGATGCTTGTTGACATATTTTGTTTCAATGCGGTAATCTTCTAGTGGATTTTGTATTAATAAGTGAATCCTTAATGCATTATCAATAATTATATGTTTTGATTCACTTTCAAACGATATCATATGATATTCCGAAGAACCTCAGAAAAAAAATATAGGATTGGATATGGACTAAGCATTAAAAAATTTAAAAATTAAGATAAAAATGTAGAAAAATACTACAATACAGAAGGCACTGGTCTCCGTCGTCACATGGTTAATAAACCACCCTTTGTACCTCAACGCACATCCTAGTTGGCGGGGTCGCAGGTCACCGCTATCCCGAACATGCCTTGACTGGCTTCGACTACAGAAGATAAAGGAAAAATTCATGCTGGGGCTTTAAGGATATGCTTTACAAAGTTTTCTCTTTAATACATTTTACAACCACATTTATCGACCTTGATGTCTATTTAATCTAAGACACAATCCTCTCTAAGAACTTTTATGACACTTAACTTTGTAGCTCAGTGAAGCTGTTCTACTTCATTAGGTATTTTTTGATGTGTTTTACGACTAAACCCAAACCTCAATTTTTTCATTATTATTCAAACACAATTTCACACCACTGTGCTACTGAGGCTCATAACTCATTTAATTTTAAAGTTCTTCTTAAATTATTTCATAGATCTTAATATAGATAGTCATATCAAAGAGATATTTATTAATACAACTCCTTCCAACAGAAATTTGTTCGATATGCAGTATATTCTTGGTCCTTCAGGAGAATCTTTTCCTTTAATATTCGGTATCTTTGACTAAGATATCACTATGTATTAATCTTTTTACATCTTTATATACACTATACCTTGGCAGTATAGTGGATCAGATGAGAAATTGCTCGTAAAAGAGTTTGGCACAACCTATTTGTCAAAATATTCTTTTTCATTACTGAAGTGTCTCCAGATTGATTCATGTACTGCTTTGCATCTTTACTTGTAATCTCTTTGCATCTCTGAACCACAAGATGAGACAGAAAATATTTAAAATTTAACAAGAATCATATGAATTAGGCATTTAATTCTGTTGGTTTTGTTGAGTTGTACATTTAAATCTTGAAAATTAGAAGACATGATTTATTTGACGAATTCTGTGTTTATATCTACGATTATAAATACGATTGTTCTTGATCAATCATTACATCTCATTAGTTGCTTTCATAATCATAGGCTTTACATTGGTTTATCGAGCTATCAGCAATCAGCTATATAAATAAATGAAGCTACAAATACTTATTACAACAAAATCACAACAATGTCTTAACTATCAAACATATAATCAATGGTTAGGAACGTGCATGAATGATAAAATCTATCTTTTATTTGCTATTTAGGCATATGGGTAAGAAATCTGATATTGTTATTAAGTATCAAGTAACACCTTTAGCTAATCATTATTGCATTTAATAATCAGCCCAATATATGACATATATGTCGATTATTCTTCCATTGAAGATTCGATAGTACAGGTCCTATGTGGTACACAACTAAGTTTACTTGGTTCATCCCAAGCCATCCTGATGGGATCGTTGGGTTAACATCAAAATATTGGTTAAGCATGGTATTCGGCTAAGCTTTCTTAATAATTAAGGTTTGATCTATTCTGAGATCTTTGAATAATTGATGTGTTCGGTAATTATTATTAATCATCATTCACACTTCTAAATTAATAAAATACAATTTAAAGATCTGTGAAATAATTATACAGATCAATTCTTTTGAGATCGTAGTCCTTTAAAAAATCATTGTTTTTCCTGTTGTAAAATTTGAGAGATGTTTCTAGAAAACAACTGAGCTTTGTACGAATCACAGGTAAAATGAAGATTTGAACGGTTTGATTTCGTAATACTTAAATAATTTTCACTTCCTAAAAAGTAACTAGAACTGAGCAGCCTAAAAAGAAATGTTATTGGCAAATTAATAATGCATGTCTCCAATAATCAAGAAAGGTCTCTGCCACTATTTTATTGTTTTTTTTCTTCAAAGATATTCTTTTTAAATCAAATTGGTCAATGAAAATGATAAAGAGTCATTATGGATGATTGGAATAATAATTTCTGACCAAATATTGTAAACAAATCCGCCTGTACTTCCACTCACATTTCTATCATTTGAATGAAATGTTATTGGACTAAATATTGAAGCTAGAATTTCACAATTAAAACTTATAGATACCAAATAACGAATAATCCTATTCCAGTTCACTAGGCTTTCAAGGTCCACTAAATTGTTCAGACTGATGATTGTTAATACTAGGAAGTTGAAAAATTAAAATTTGGATCAACCAAATCATTTAAAAAAAAAATATGGCCAAGATAATATTAAATTAGAACAAGAAAGGAATGCATTTTAATATTGTCTTGTTGGTGTACTTTGTGGTGCAGAAACTTAAGCTTTCTATAAATTAAGAGTCAAGTTGGCTCTTTTATAACTCTTTGAAAAATAAGGATGAATGCAGGCTGTAAAATGTCTGCGATCACTACTTATAAGATAGAGCATAATACTTGGGAATTTACAACATATAATCCCCCATATGATGCTTGATTCAAAGGTAGAATGGCTAACGTTTCATTACACGATTACACTTGGTGTATAAAGTATACACTCGCTCCAGTTATAAAATCCTTTCAGGGCATGATATGGATTTTTAAAAATTCATAGCAATCCGTTGTGCTTTCAGATTATTTCCTGGATGATGTTTTCTTCATTCCCGATGGTGTTTTTAAACCCCATTTGTCAATTAGATTTTCTCTCACATTCATTAGCTATGAAATTTAATGAAGGTGATTTGGTTTTTTTGAGAAAAGAAAC
>JAWNLH010000211.1:0-16920 GCA_035042485.1 Drosophila cyrtoloma | reverse complement strand
GTTGAAAATAAAAAAACTAGAAAATACGATTTAATAGCAAATGAGTTATCATTTATTTACAGTGCAAAGTGAATATAATTCCATGCGTAATGACCTGGGAAGGGCTGGTAACGAAATACCACAACAAGTATAGTAAAGAGATAGGAATTGAGCCAAAAGTCGAAGCATACATTCAGTCTATTGTACTCAAAGAGACTTTAAAGCATTGAAGAGGCAGACAACCATGTAAGTCTTGAGCAGTTAGTGCTTAGATCATCGGGTGTAGACAAGAGAATCAACACGGAGTCAATCAAATAGTAAATATTAGATTACCCATTAAATAAATTCTTATAATTCGTAAGTTGATTATTTCGACAATAAAGGCATTCAGATTCTTTAGGGAAACCCGCTGAAATTAAAATTTGACTTCCGAATGCGAGCCTTCGTAGCGCAGTAGTGCGAAGTTGACTTCGGATAATAATGGAAGACTTGGGGCTCGATTCCTGTTGAGTGAAATAATTTTTATCTACTCGTAAATCACATATAAAGTATATCCAATAAAAGTAGAACAGCCACTACTTAACAACAAAATTGCTGGCCGAAAAAGTCCTTGAAAAGGACTGTGTCTTAGATTAAATAGACCCGAGGTTGCGAAATTTGGTTGTAGAATGTATTGAATAAAAAAGTTTGAAAAGCAGATGGAAAGTCTCAGTCAAAGCATGCATTGCTCCTCTTGTCTCCAGTAATCGAATTCTTTCAGGGCATGATCGTACTTGTGGTGACCGCCGGTCCTCAGAATTTAGTATAGTGAGTTTACGTGTAAAAAAACGGTTTAGTACCCATGCGACGGAGAAAATTGGTACCTTCTGTGTTGGTGTTTCTTTGACTTTCGAATGCAGATTTAAATTAAACATTCAGCTCAATTACTTTGGAAAATTTTTCGATTGCCAAGCTACAGGCTGTAAAGTAATGTGTTTGACACCAAATCAAACCATCTTAGCTTCCGCAACAATATCTATGATTGGATTATTTCTAAATTTCAGGCAAAAAATTTGAATGTGATGAAATAGCAGTTTAATTAATCAAAAATATCAGATGAGTGAAAAAAGACGGTTTAGAATTCTTTCATTATCCTTAGGAAATCCATTTAATAATTGCACGAGAATTTATTCAAAATTGTATTTGAGCTGAATATAAATGACGAGATCCAACTTGTTGATTGTCTCTCAAAGATGGGAGCTACATTATTTATGTCGTATCCTAAGTCAGTATTTAAAGAAGAAATATTAATAAAGGGGGTTTTGTATTTAAATCTTAATCAGTCAATCGTATACTTATTAGTTTAATAAAGGAGAACTATTGGATAACTATAATAACTGTTGGACACTTATAAAGGGGATGATAGAGTAATTGGTTACTTATAATTAACACCTTTACGACAATTTAATTCGAATTAATTGTCTTGGATCAAACCACCAATCACAACACACACCATCCAATTATTCGTGCTGAAATCAATTTACTTTAACATTTATCAAGTGATTTTTTTAAGTTTCTTAAAATTTTGATCAAATTCTTGAATACTTAGGAAGTTCTCAAAATTTTCAATTAAAATTTTTTTAGCCCAATGCAATTAAATTTTCATTTATATAATTTATCTTTTTGTATCATGTCCGTAGAAGAAGAAAATTCGTCCGGCAACTCTTTGAACATTAAGCAGGAGGATCAACTTGATTTAAGAATTTCTAAAGGTATTAAAGATTTATACACTTTTCCTTGCAATCAAGAATTTAAATGTAAAACTATAAGGAATCTTCTTATTAGGGACTTGGACACCATTTTCACCGAGATAGATGCTCATTCACTATTCCACACCCAGTATACATTTCAGTTCATTACTCAATTGCCTGAAATACTCGAAAATCTTACATTTGGCGACAAAAAATTTCACAAGCTGTCTTATTATTCCATCTTAGCCTCACTTTTTGATCGGTTCACATTTTCCTTAACCCATATACCAAACGAAAAGATAATTCCATTTTCATTTTTTATGTATTTAATTCATTATAAATGTAAGTTAATTTTGCCTCCTGAAGATCAAGAATCAACATTAGCTTGTATTTCTTTATTTCTTATCAGATGCCGAATTGACATTTATAATTGTTTTCCTTCGACCATTCATGTATTGGATTATTCTAAAATCGTTCAGAATAAGAATTTAAACTCGGAAATTTCTTCGTTAGCCCTTCAGTTGAAAAAAAAGGTTTCCGAATCAATAATAACAGAAATTCTGTCCATGTTTGATTTTTTCAAGGAGCTCAAACTTGTGCTACTGACTTTGAAAAGATTCGTGGCTAATGAAAATTTACGCAAAATTTTGGAAGACCCCAATGAAGAATTGATATTTGTTTCGTGCCTTAAATCACTATTGTTAAGAATAGTGAAGTTATTGATTCGTGATAAATCTGCCTTTTGTGAGGAAATAGAAAGGTGTTATACTGATATGAAGAGTAAGATTCCTAACAAAAAATTGCCAGAAGAAGAAGATTTTAATTTATATGAAGAGGACTCAAGCCAAACAGAAGAATTTTGGTTGACTTTTGAACCTAGTATTGATGCAAGCAACCAGAGATTACAGAGAGAAAGATCAAAGAAAAATTTTAGAGATCCTATCGCCAGTGACAATGAGACTCAACAAGTTGAGCAGAGGAGTTTTTTTTGGCGAATGGAGCTATACATCTAGGATAATGGCATTCTCAATGGTAATATTGATTTTAGTACTAGCCTATTCTTATTTTAAATGACCTAACTAAAAGATTGGTTTGATGAAATAATACGTCTGTGCTGTCTAATCTAATTAAATTTGTTAAAACACTTATATTAATGATACTATTGTTCTTATTTGGATGGTTATTAAATCGCTTTATATGACAACGCATTAGTCCAATTCTGTGTATGTAGAGGTCATCACACATGACTTCACACGCTGGTAATCTCTATTTGAAACTATGTCTATAATCATATGAATACAATTACAGATACAACCGTGTCTGTTGGATATAAGGTTTAATTCATGATTCAACTCTTGCATCTTCACCTCCAGGGCTAATGTAAATAAAATGGGTTTCTTCAAGCCTATCTGAACAGATCCAATCGCCTTTATCTAATGGCACAGATAATTAATAGGAGCGCATCCTTGTTGATCTGAAACCAAGCATTTGTATTTCATGAGAAGAAATCCGTCCGTATATGTTTAGTTATTACTCCGCTAAAGAAGGATTTCCTGGGTAGAATCTGTCGTGAGACGGATGACTGTAGCCTTTTCGTGGTTTCCCGGATAAGTAACACACTTATGTGTGTGAAACTAATAACAGTTTATATCAGAACGTCACGTCACAGCAGACTCATAAAAAGAAAAATCCCGAAAAAATGGGAGGTGGAGCGGCATGGATAAAAAAGGGCTTGCTCGAAGGAGTGGGCTTAGGATTTGTTTCAAGTGCCCAGGACCTCAGTAGGAGGTTTAAAATTTCCTCCTATAGAGTCACAGGCGCTTCTAGTTGTTTCGTTTTTTTTTACAAAGAATTACTACAAGAAGATTATTTTACTTTATATGAAGAGGACTCAAACCCGAAAATAGAATATTGGTTGTCTTTGAGACCTGAGGCTAAAATGAAAAAACAGCGATAGCAGAAAGAAAGATCAAATGAAAATTTCACTGATTATATTTCTCAAATGAATAAGCCTCAATAAGTTGAATATTAGACTTCTTGTCGTGACTGGAGCTAACCCTCTAATTTAATCAAATATGCATTGGTAATGTTCATTTCATCACTAGGTTACTTTTACTTTCTATGATTTAAATAAAAAATTGCTCTAGTGTATAATATATTGAAGAGTTTCGTTTAATTTAATTAAAATTTTTAAAAGCACTTATAATAAAGATACCATCCTTCTTGTTTGAAAGGTTATTAAACTGCTTTATATGACAATCTGTTTCTCCAATGCCGCGTATATATGGGTCAGTATACACCATCGTTCTTGTTTGGAAGGTTCTTAAATTGCCTTATATGACAACCCGTTCTTCTAACGCCATGTATATATGGGTCAGTACTCACGACTTCATATTTCGGTACTTTATATTTGTCTGCTTGGGCAGAATATTTATCTTACGCTATGAACTTTCAGTTCTATTTCATTCCTAAGACATATCTATAATCATGTCAGTGCAATCGAAGAGACGGCCGTCTCTATTGAATATGGGATTGGATTCATGATTCAACCCTTTAATCTTCACTTCCATGGTAAGAGTAAAAAAGGTCCTTGTCAAAGCCGACCTGAACAGAATGTGTCACCCTACACAAATGCAAGGACAATTAATTGTATAAAATTCCTGTTAACCTAGATCGAGACACATGTATTTCGTGAGAAGACCTTGGTCTGCGCAGGTGAAGTCATTCCTTAGGAAAAACAAAATTTACTCTTTACACGTGTATAAGGTATGGGAAGCACAATCTCCACACCTAGAGCCCAAGGCCAAAGAAATTCAAGTCCGTAGAGAAGACACACCAACTCTTGACCGAAAGCCTTACGATGAGGTTTTCGACTATATGTAAAAATGAATTCATATGCCATTTTTAATTAGAATGCCTCTCAAAAAAGACCAACTAGGTATGGTAGATAATATGGCGGAAATTTAATAAAAAAGGGAGGGAGTTTTCTAGATTCATGAAACGATGTCGTGTAATATGAATAAAGTAAATTTTTAATACCTATTGATTTGCTATTTTAATGGAAAAAGTAAACTCCTCGGCTTAGTGGCGTGAACCTGGCGTCACAAAATAAAAAAAACTTGAGGTCGAATTTAGATCCTGTTTAATGAATTAATTTGGGTTTACTGAGCAAAATCTACCGTGAGATAGATGACTGTAGCCTTTTCGTGGTTGATCTACAAGTGACATCTTTATGTGTGAAACCAATAACAGTTTATACGAGAATGTCACAGCCTTCTCATTAAAAGGAAAACACTAAAAAAGGGTAGGTGGGCCGGAAGATGAAGGCGAAATCGACATGAGGGAATAGCAGGCAACAAAACGGCTTTCTCGAAAGAGTGGGTTTAGGATTTATGCTAAAGATCTCAATATGAGGTTTAAAATTTTCTGCTGTAGAGGCTCATGCGCTCCTGACAATAAATCTCGTTTTTATTTGAACGCATGCAGGATTCTATACAAAATTTTATGAAAATTTTAGATAAAAGCCATTTAAAATCTAACAAATCCCTATTGTTTAAACAGGTTATATCTTGCATACTTTATGTTCAATATTATCCTAACTTTGGGTCAACGTTTTGTAAACTATTTTAGAAACGAACAGCTCTTTCTATTCATATAATATTTGTTTTATTCAGGATTCTTTCACAATCTTTAGTATTAAATTGCATGTGCATTCTTGCTTCTCCATCGGTTATTTATTTAAATCATTAAATTCAATCAAAATCAATTTTGATACCCAAAGCAAAAATCAATAGATCTCACTATATCTGAATCTTCCAGGCATTGCCATATTTAGTTATCCTTGCCCGATTGTATCAATTGTGCCTAATCATCATTTATAATGCCATAACCATATCGTGAATTGATCACTACGACAGTGAATATGCTTATATTGTTTAGGGGAATAACAGTCGAAACCAATATTTCAATTTGAATGCAATTTTAAATCTAACCATTAAATTTAATCAATTTGTAATGATTTTTGATAAAAGAATTACAGACAATAAAGCAATGTGTTTGGCACCAAATCAAGTCATCACAGCAAGTGACTGTATCAATGATTTTATTATTTTCAAATTCCTACCACAAAATTTAAATCTGATTAAATATCACATGAGTGAATCAGACTTTTGAGAGGGAATCCCTTTATTCTCCTTAGAAAACACATTTTTCTTTCAATATGGGGAATATATTATTTCCATCTAATTATTCTCATGGATCAAATCAACAATCGCACATCAATACCATCCGATTATTTGCATTAAATTTTTTTTTAATATATATCAACTCGATTTTTTTAAATTTCTTAAAATTTTGATCAAATTCTTAGATATTTAGCAAATTGATCAGATTTTTCCAATTTCAATTAAAATTTTTTTAAGGCCAATGAATCTGAATTTTTATTTATATAATTTATCTTTTTGTATGATGACAGGAAGAGAAGATGGAACATCATGCAGCAGCTCTCTAACCCAGAAGAACTCCTTTTCGAAACAATACTTAATTCGTATCAGAGATGGAGATAAACCATGAATCAATAATTGTTGATAATATTAGAGATTTATATGCTCTTCCTTATAATTCAGCACTTAAAGATTCGATTATAAAGCATATTATTACTCGGGACTGGAAAACTATCTTCACTGGGGTAGTTATTCATGTGCAATCTTACGATGAGATTCCAGATCGATTCATTGCGGATTCATCTAGAGCCCTCAAAAATCTTATATCAGGAAATGAAAAATTCACAAGGCTGGCTTATTATTCCATATTAGCCTCGCTATTTGATGATTTCTCGTTTGTTTTACACCAGAAGCAACATGAGGTACTTCCACTTTCATTTTTGATATATTTAATTCATTATAACTGTAAATTAATTTTCCCTTCTAACGATCAGGAATCAATATTGACGTACATTTCTCAAATTCTTATTAATTGCGATGTTCACATTTTTAATTATTCTCTTCGAATTATTCGTGTGTTACAGGATGAAAGCCAGCTGATTACGACCTTGAGCAAAGAAATTTCTTCGTTAGAATCTACCTTGATGAAAATATACTCAGTTCGCGAACCGATAAGAACAAAAATTCTTTTCATGTTTGAGATTTTCAAGGATCTCAGCCTAGTAATCGGGACTTTAGATAGATACCTGATTGATGAGAAATCATGTGAAAATTTGAAAGGTGACAATCAAGAATTGATACCTGTTCCGTGTTTGAAATCACTATTATTAAGAATAGCGTTACTATTGATTCATGATAAACCTGCCTTTTGCCAAGAAATAGACAGGTGCTACACAAAGATGACGAGTCAGATGGCTAACAAAGAATTACTACAAGAAGATTATTTTACTTTATATGAAGAGGACTCAGATCAGAAAAGGGAATTTTGGTACCCTTTAAGACCTAGTATTCATGAAAAAAAAACGGGGATTGAAGGAAGAAAGATCAAATGAAAATTCAACAGGTCATATCTCTTGTGAGAATATGTCTCAGAAAATTGAGCTGAGGAGTTTTTTTGGTGAGTGGAGCAATACTTACAAGGTAATCATATTCTCAACGATAATATTAATTATAATAGTAGCCTATTCTTACTTTTAGTGATTTGACCAAAATATTGCTTTAAGGTGATAATGTGATCTAATCTAATTAAATTTTTTAAAAACACTTATATTAATGATACTATTGTTCTTATTTGAATGGTTATTAAATCGCTTTATATGACAACGCATTAGTCCAATTCTATGTATATATGAGCTAGCACACATGACTTCATACACTGGTAGTTTGTATTTGCTTGCTTAGGCTAAATATTTATTTTAAGCTTCGAATTTTTCAGTTATATTTCATTCTGCAGACATGTCTATAACCATACAAATACAATTAAAGAAGCGACCTTCTTTGTTGGATATTGAATTCAACTCTTGCATCTTCACCTCCAAGGTGAAGGTAAATAAAAGGGTCTCTTCCAAGCCGATCTGAACAGATTCTATCAACTTTAGGTAGTTGCACGGACAATCAATCGAATCTAATACTTGTTAACCTAGAGCGAGGCACGTATATTTCTGAAAGAACATCCGTCCGTATAAGTGTAATTATTTCTCGTCCGAGGCAGAATTTACTCTTTACCCTTGTATAAAATACAGGAAGCATAACATCTGTACCTAGAGACCAAGGTCAAGAAATTAAAGTCCGTAGAGGGGAGGCACTAGCCCACGACAGAAAGCCTTACCATGATACTTTTCGCTATAAGTAAAGAACATTGTTCTCATGAATTCAAATGTATTTTTTAATTAAAATGCCTCTAAAAGCAAAGACCAACCGGGTATGATAGGTCAAATGGGCCAGGTTTTAATAGGAAAGTGGGAGAGTTTTTGAAGAGAAATATGATTTTGTGTATCCATGAAACCGATATCCTAGTAAGATGAATAAAGGAATTTTTTTGTGCAAGCCAATTTGCTATTTCATTGGAAAAAGTAGCCACCTAAACTCAGTAGTGTTAAGTTTGGCGTTATAAAGTATCGAAAAAATTGAGACTCGAGTTCGGATCCAATTCGATGAATTAATTGTGGTCCAATCATTAAAAGCATATAAAGAGTATATAATAATGTAGACAATCTACTACTTCAATACCAAATTGTTGGCGAAAAGAAGTCCTTATAGAGGACTAGGTCTTAGATCTAATAAACTGCAAGATAGCGAAAGGTTGTTTTAGAAACCAGTTAATGAAATATGATTATAGTGGAGCTTTAGTATAAAAGACATACTTCACTTAGACTTTCCTCATTTATATCTTGCTTAGTAAATAATATGAATCTAATCTTAGATTATATTTAAATATCGTTACAAATTTTAATAAAATAGAAAGCAGTGACACCGACGATGAATCTTTAATACAAGATTGCTAGGTTTCACTTGGCTTCGACAAGCAAAAACAACCAGTATACGAAATTATTTCGGGTAACCCATCTCACACACAGAGTTTGAATAATGAGTTTATACTTACTTAAAAGGCGCCTTAATAGCTATCTAGCACTATATTAGGTATTTTGAATATTAATAGTCGCTAGAAATTAAATTAGCAAACATTTATAATTTATTCACTAAACAAGAATTCAGTAAATTCATGAAAGGTACCTGTATAATACTAATGAAATAAATGCCGTCAGTGAGAGTATGGCTGCTTTAGAGCCATCGAAAAAACTTTTCTTTTCAATTTCTTCATGCTTGAACTTTTCAGAGGCAAGGTTTGAGAAATCATTGCTATCAGGCCTTTCTTCATTAAATTGTTGAACTTGTTCATTAGGAATATTTCCAAAAGGTAACCATGTGTCAATTTTCTGTTTTGAGGTTTCTTCAAGTGATGTAAAAACATTTTCTTGTGGCAATCTTTTATCAATAAGGTAATTAATCTCTTTGTCACACTTGTCTAAAAGTTCGCAAAGACCACGTTTATCGTGAAGCAGTAACGTAGATATTCTTAACAATACGGCTTCCAAATTTAAAACTGACATTTCACTTCTTGAACTCGACACCAAGGTTGAACTGAACTTACCTAAAATTCTGGAAGCTTCTTCATCAGTCACGTTGCTATCTAAAACCATAACCAATATCATGAGTTCCTTGAAAAAATCAAACATCGACAACACTTCTGTCAATTGAGGTTCTGGAATATATGAAAAGCGAGTCAAGTGATGATTTAGAAACCAAATTTGATGATTCGGAGAGTCTATCATCTTTTCATATATTGGTGAACAATTTTGAAAAGAAAAACAGAAGTAGAAGATGGATTCACATTTATCGAGAGTATTCAAAATATCTTCTAAATCCCAGGCCAATCCTTCACATTCAGGTTTAATAATTGATTTGATTCTAAAATAAATTAATTTCTGAAAAAATGTAAATGGAATCACCTCGTTTTTCATCGGAGGAAAATGAATTGAGATAAATTTAAAAAGCGTAGCCAGGATAGAATAATAAGTGTAACCTTCAAATTTATCGCCTCCTGCTATAAGATTTTCGAGAGCTTTAGACGAATCCGGAAATGATCGCATTGTATTAATTAAACCAATCCTATCGTGATCGTCCCATAGGCTTGAATACTTCTTTTCATTTGGGATAGTACTACGAAAGTTCTGGAGAAGAAGATTACCTAGAACTAAATCTTTGATTTTTGGCTCTACTTGAGAAAGACCATAAAAATGTCTAATCTTTTTAGAAACTATTACTTCGGGGCAATCTGTCTCCATAATGGAATTTGTGAATTCAGGTTTAAATGATGCTTCTGAATGTAAAGAATCATCACCTTTCTTCTCTGATATAAGAGTACTCTCTTCTACTGATCCCATACATAAAATCAAATTGTATAAACGGAAATTCAGTTTCATTGGTCTAAAAAAATTCGAGTTTAAAAAAGAAAAAAGCTGATCAAAATTTTAAATTAATTTGATCAAATTAAAAAGAGTTGAATAAATTAACGAATTGGTACGTCTTCTAATAAATTGGCTGTTGAGGGTACACTCCCCTTTTGAATCATTAAAATTAAGATCTTGCCACATGTAAACTTTTGTCCTAAAATTAGAAAAACAATCCAATCCTAGTTATTACCGTGCAAGCTAAGACAACTGAAAAGAATGCCAAACCATTGTCTTGAAACTTACATTCTCATGACATTGATCATCACCAAATAAATGGTTTGATCTAAAACGATATTACTACAATTCATACAGTTTTTCAACTACTTCCTTAAATAGTCTAAATAGATTTATTATCATAAGGATTGATTTGCTATGTTCTTGTTGTAATGTAAAGTTGGAGAAATATACACCAATACAATAAGGAAGAAAGAACTAAGCACTAAATTGGTATGTAGATTAAATATGATGAAATCTAGCATTTTGTTTAGTGGATCAAAATTAATATTTAATTTAAAAAATCAATTAAATAAATGAATGATGAATAACTGATAATCCTAATAGAATTTAAGTTGAAAGCTAGGAAAAAGAATTCACAAACAAAACGTGGCTTAAAAATGAAATAATACGTTCACTATATGTATTTTCATTAAAAAAGTCACCAATACTGAAGGTACGAATCATCTTCTTCGGATAGTTACTAAACCGCTTTTTAAATACAAACTCACCATCCTAAATTCTGGCGATATCTCCGATCATGTCTTAGTAAGTTTTAATTACTAGATACTAGAAGAAGTGCATGTTTAGAGCGAGGATTTTAACATCTATCTTCAAACTTTTCTGATCGATACATTTCACAACTTTGCAGTCTATTTAACCTAAGAAGCAGTCCTTTCTAATAATTTTTCGGCTAGCAAATTTGTAGTTATATAGTAGAAGTTCAGCATTACCAGGTAAGCTGTATATATTCTTTATGAGTAGAACTAAATTACTTCATTCAACATGATTTGAACCGGGTGTCAAAATTTTCGTCATAAACGACCTTAATTTCACGCCACTGCATTTCGAAGGCTTGAAGCAATATTGCTAACGTTGGATGATCGATATTACAAAAATTCATGAATCCTATGCTAAATATTTTTCATCATCATTTATTTACCTTTCATGATGTTTTGGGTTTTCTCTGGGTTTATTCTATTCTCTGGTATCCTATTTAACATTCCTTTCTTATTTTGGTGCATTTAGGCTGAAGAGATATAAATTTTTTAGGTATTATCAAATTCATAATTGTATCTTGGTATTCTAAATGAAAGAACGGAACTAAGTTATTTTCGAAAGATAATGCATATTCTCTTGGCTTTTATGTTTTAGTTTGCAGAATAAATTTCAATTTTTTTCAAGAAAGCTAACAGTTAAAAAAACGAAGGATATACCTGAACTTTAATTTCGAAGTTCCTCCTTACTATCATTTTCCTTAACAACAGTAATTAATAAGTGAAAGTATAAATAATAAAAAAGTTTTAATGAATTTGTAGTAATCAAAATTCATATAAAGGATTTATGTAATGGGTAAATCTAAGATTTACTCTTTGATTAATTCCGTGTCAAGTCTCTTGTCTACACCCGATGATCTAAGCACTAACTGCTCAAGACTCACATGGTTGTCCGCCTCTTCGATACTTCGTCGTTTTCAAATGAAATAGACTCCAGAGTTTTCTTGAGTACAATAGACTGAATGTATGCTTCGAATTTTGGCTCAATTCCTATCTCTTTACTATAATTGTAGATGTATTTCATTACCAATCCTTTCCAGATCATTACGTATGGAATTATGTTCACTTTGCACTTGTAAATCAATGATAACTCATTTTCTATTAAATCATATTTTCTAGTTTTTTTCGTTTTCAACTTGAGTTAATAGGTCAAGATTAGTGATTCAAATCTCGATCAGAGATATTTCATTTTTCTTTTTATCATGTAAGAAGATATCTGGTCTGTCATGTTGTATTTTAATATCAGTCTTAATTCTTGTATCTACTCGAATCTCTACATTTTCATTTGCTACAACCTCTTGAACTGAATGGGATTTCAATTTTCTTGTCTTCTTAATTCCGAATCTCCTACACAATGAGAAATGCATGCATCTCAATACTTTATTATGCCTTCTCATGTAATCATGACCTAGCTACGGTCGCATTTAGTAGCAAGATGATCTACTGTCTTTGGTACAGCTTTGCAATGTGGGCATTTGACTTTTTCTACAAAGTATATATTTCTAGCCTGAACTTTCCTTCATTAAAGTGCCTTCATCTCTTGACTTCATATTTCCTTTGGTAATCCATACTGAAGAATCTTTGATGGAGGCAAGTTCATGATCACAGACCCTAAACAACCTTTCGTGGAGTTGTTTGCTTTTAATGTTAGTCATTAGGGATTTAATCTGGGATTCTCTGGTAATCTCGCCTTCTGTATTATACTTCAATTTTATGTATTTTTCAACAGTGGAGAGATGTGTCTTATTGTCTTCTTCAACCTTAATTATGGCATTACGCCTTAAGGACACATTTCTCGATCTCTCCAGGCAATTCTTTAATTGAAGGAGCATGCTCTCACTCTTATGTTCAATATTGAACATTCCTCTTCCCATCATGGCTCTTGGAAAATACAGCCTTTCTTTATTTGCTGGCTGCAAGTGGACTTTGTATTTCATTAGTACTTTCCTGAGTGATTCATCGAGTTTGGCATATTCTTCTGGTTCAAGCTTTAATACTCCTATATGGTAGTTAATCACAGACACGACGTGCTCGTTTATCGCTTTGAATAAATTCTTTGCATTCAGTTTGCTTTCACACAAATTCTTTACTCTTTTTAAAATTTCATTTCTTACTTTTTCAAAAGAATCTTTGGATATTGTGCTACTAGCTGTTTCAATAATTCCCAGATACTTGTAACTCTCTTTACCTTCCAAAAACGTAGCATCTGATTCACAAACTTTGCTATTGGTAGCGGATTTAGTCTTATTCATTTTCGAACCAATTACATCAAAGAATTACCTTGTCTCATTCATCATTCATTGAAGTTCTTCATCAGTCCCAAATTTAGATATCAATGTATATTTATAACATCTCAAAAGAATTCCATGGAGAGATCGAGAAGTATGTCCTTAAGGCGTAATGCCATAATTAAGGTTGAAGAAGACAATGAGTCACATCTCTCAACAATTGACAAATAAATAAAATTGAAGTATAATGCAGAAGGCGAGATTACCAAAGAATCTCATTATAAATCACAGATTAAATCCCTAATGACCAACATTAGAAGCAAACAACTTCACGAAAGGTTGTTCAGGGTTTGTGATGATGAGCTTGCCTCCATTAAAGATTCTTCAGTATTTCTTACCAAAGGAAATATGAAGTCAAGAGATGAAGGAGCTTATTTCTTCCTTCAGGATAGAAATATTGGGCAGAATCTGTTGTGAGACGGATGACTGTAGTCTTTTCGTGGTGACCGGACAAGTAACACACTTATGTGTGTGAAACTAATAACAGTTTATATCAGAACGTCACAGCCAGCACACTCATAAAAAGAAAATCCCGAAAAAAGGGAGAGGTGGGTTGGTGGCGTGTGTATGTGCGGGAGCGGCATGGATAAAAAAGAGCTTGCTCGAAGCTCGAAAGAGTGGGCTTAGGATTTATTCTAGATTACCAGGACCTCAGTAGGAGAGTTAAAATTTCCTCCTATAGAGGCACAGGCGCTTCTAGTTGTTTCGTTTTTTTTTTGATCAGCAAACCTTTTTAATTAATGAATTGTTAATTTTTTTATTAATTATAGAACACAAAACTCATCACAATTCAAGATTAAATCAGAGAACTATTCAGATCTAGAGATTCTTTAAATTCGGGTGCTTCTTCTTTTATCGAATAAACTGCTAAAGGAAAATATTCAGTAATTTTGGATTGAACACATATTGATTTGTCAGGAGATTCCTTTGTAATAAAATTGCCATTCTTTGTTGGAGATAAATTACTAAAGTCAATAACTTCGTCACATTTAAGAAATTCCTCCGCATCAAAACCTATTGATGGGTTAGAATTAATAGATGGGTCTTCATAATCACCATTACTCTGTAGCACCGAATCCAAGACACTTGGAACTGCATTCCTTATATCTTCACTCCTGTCAGCGGAATTAGTTTGAATTCCACGCATCATTTTAGAAGAGATTGCTTCAATTCTTTTGCTTTGCAGTCCATTTTTATATCTCGTATATATTTGACATCCACTCCTGTTGGCTTCAAAGTGACTAGCAGAAATATTAATAATCAGGTTAGAGACTAGCAGAATACTTTTCATGCGGATAAAAAATTTCCAAAAGTTTAACAGATTAAAAATTCATTTAATTAATCCGAACAACAAGATTCTGAAATCCAAAAATATTTTCAGTGATAATAATTATGAACAACAGGATTCTGAAACATTTTTGATGAGAATAATTATGAAATTAATTTATTTTTAATCTTCCTGATAAAAAATTTGATTCAAACAAGAAAAATAAAGGAATGGCACACATTCCACAACTTAGGATTTATGAGTGATGGAACTTCAAACCAAATAGTAATCACACAAAAGAAGCATTAGAAATTGGATTTACAACCCAGAATTATAAAGGCAATTTAACAAATTTGATTTTCCTGATCGTTTTACAAAAACAATTATAATCAAACCATGAAAGTTACCTATCATATCCAATTACTAAAACATGTAAAGGATCAATATAATATGATTTAGCCCTGAATTTAGAGCGATCCATATATTATCAACAATTAATTAATCGAAAATTAAATATCAATTTATAAACTTATTACATTACCCTTATAATTGATCTTCTCAACAAATAAAATTGTTGTGATAATTATTTAGAACCTCATTGGTTTATATAGCTGATTATTGATAGCTCAATAAGCCAATGCAAAGCCTATGAAAGCAATAAATAAGATATGATGATTGTTCAAGAACCAATCGTAGATATAAATAAGGAATTCGTTAAATAAATTATGTCTCCTATTTCACAGGATTAAAACGTACAACTCGACAAAATTGATTAAAGATTACAAATTTATTGTCTTAATACGATAAAATGTCTTCCAGATCCTCAATGTACCTCGTAACTTGACTGTATGAACGCTTAAACTCGTATTCCTCATTAAAATCCCTTTGGAATCTTAGAATGAAATCAATAAGAACTCCATTAGTCCACCCAAACCCAACCTGTGGTTTGTACTCTCCCCCCTTCCCTGTTATACCTAACTGCTCGCAGTTATATTTCTCATAGAACACATTGTATCTCTTGAATCCTGCTTGAGCATTCTCAACAAAAGATCTAGCAGCGTGTGAAGCTAACTTCCTGTGATTCTTCTTCATTAAGTAATCGACTAGCATGCTTTGGTGCGGAGCCCAAACATTGGGGAAGTCCCATTGCTGGGCAGAAGTCTGACTCGCCGAGGCTGGAACTCCTCCTTCATACCCGAACAGTTCCTTCTTGTAAGTTTGGAAGATCCTCTTCTCCGAAGCCAAAGGCTCTACTCCATACAACAGTGGTGTTATGTTACTGAAGTAGAATCTCTTGTCATTGTGCTTCTTTGTCTTTGTATTGTAATCATTCCAGATGTTCTTACTTGTATTCCATAAAACAGTGTTGATGGCTGTCTTCCTCTTCTGTGCTTGTCTTTGAAACACCTTAGATCCTTTCTCATTGTTTGCTTTTCTTAGCAAATAAGAAAGAAGAACTTCGTTCCTAAACATGACTGCATTCAAGTCAACAAGAATCAAATCCACAATGTTTGCAGTGTGAATATTAAGATCATCACCCAACCATCTCGTTGAGAAGTCCCACCCTGACTCAGCTACTGAATGCATGTTAGAATAAAATAACTTCCGATCTGTTTCCTTGTCATTTTCTTTGTCTTCCTCCACTTTCTTTTTAAATTCCTTTAAGTCTTCCTTAAATGACTCCAGTCTTGGATGATCTGACTCAGCCCTGAACTGATTCAAAATCATGGTCTCACTTCCAACTTCAATCTTAATAGCTCTGTTCTTCATGAACCAAACATATTCTTTGATTGCAGCCTTCAATGCTGTCTTTAAAAGATAATCATCAAACTCTGAGGTGTGATCCAGAACTTCTACCATCATTTGTAAAAGAAATGGAGGCTGAGACCTTCTTGTGTAATAAATCCTTGCCCCGTTTGGAACATATCCATATTTGTTAATCATGAAGACCATGTTTTTTACAATGTTCATTGCTGACTCTTTCATGTTCAATCTCAATAATCCTTTCAGTATCCAATAAGAATCCCAATAATAAAACTCTCTGAATCTGTCTCCTGCTACAAAGAAAGGAAGTCCTGTTGGAATTATGGAAGATCCCTTACTGCTCACAGCCTTCTTGGACAACTTCATCCAAGTTTTGTTAAGTTCATTCAACATGGTGTAAAATTCAGGTTTTCCGAAATATTTCAAATCACTTAAATCTTCTCTGTAATCTTCTGGTTTATGGATTTGTACATCATCTCCAACTGAACAATCATACTTGTCCTTGTCTTTGTAACTGACCATGACATTCTTCTTTATATTCTCATACGTTGCTTCCTTATCCATTATCATGTCAACTAAAGCTTTTGAATCTTTTATTAAGCATTCTTCCTTCTCCAAATATTTGATTGGATTTATTTCTTTACTGTAAATTGAAGGAAGAATTAAA
>JAWNLH010000207.1:0-13457 GCA_035042485.1 Drosophila cyrtoloma | reverse complement strand
CAATCATACTTTGGCGGGCTTCGATAACTAGGAGCAAAATATATGTTTTATACCCAAAGTGGAATGGCTTTGTGTCTATATACATACAATTTCTTGAACCACCCGGCATTTTGAAACCAAACAATACACAGGATTCCTATGTGTCGTAAACATTACACCTCTACCTCCTACATCAGACATGTTTTACCGACAACTGTAGCCTACTGTCTTCCTTATTTTTCAAATTTATAAAATTTTTCACAAGGAGTTAAGAAAGAGATTGCCAATCTTTTAATGGAAGCACCAAGTTTCAGCACTATAAAGTGTTTATTATACCGCAAGACAGTATGAAGATGCATTCCTTTCTTGCTCTAGTTTAAAGTCATCTCGGACCATCGTTTTATGGTAAAATTGCCAGTTTCTTGCAATTTTTTTAATTAGATCGAAAAAATATATTGCTCAAGATGACATTAAACTAGAACAAGAAGATAGTGCACTCTCATACTATATTACGGTATAAATTTTACTTCATAATTAAGAAACTTGAATTTTTTATTAAGAGTTTTTCTAGTTCTTCCTAACTCTTAGAACGTTTTTATCATATAAAAATAAAGAAGAATTGGATATTTTCAGTATAACATGTCAGCAGTAAATTCTTGAAAGACGGGATGCAGCACTGATACTCAAGCATGTAACACACATAGTCACGGTGTGTTACATACATATATGGTGTTTGGCTTTAAAATATCGGGTGGTTAAAAAAATTTTTGTATAGGGTTATAAAACGTTCCATCTTGAATACAAAACAAAGAATTGTATCTAGTGATTAAAGGTCGGCAGGATATGATAAGGCTTAGCCCCGAATTCAAAGTGATTTTCCTATCTTACATAGATAAAGTTTTTATCAACCAGTTCGATGATAAGGTTTTGACCGATCATTCATTAAAAACAGAGACTAATTGTTATTGAGCTTAAATTGGTTTAATGGTTCACATGCCTTAGCTTATACTTTCTCAAATATTGTTATTTTGTGCACTTGTATCAGCCTAGAAGAGGTAATATTTTTGCAACTACATGAAGGAGATCTTCTCGACGAAATATTTGCAACTTTCAGTTATGCTATTTCTCTTCATCAAACCTTTAGGATCAATTGAATGTCTGACTGGTCTTAGAATGCTAATCTAATTCATAAGTTGAATGGTTTAATTCATCTTTCCAATAATTAGAAGATGTATAAACAATTGATTCTGACTGAAAAGTAGCAATTCCAAATTGTATTGCTATAAATAAATAAACGGCACATT
Source organism: Drosophila cyrtoloma (assembly GCA_035042485.1). Taxonomy (NCBI): domain Eukaryota; kingdom Metazoa; phylum Arthropoda; class Insecta; order Diptera; family Drosophilidae; genus Drosophila; species Drosophila cyrtoloma. The sequence goes on along the minus strand of JAWNLH010000207.1, from coordinate 12,174 downwards.
AAAAAATTTTCAAATATTTGATGAAATTAAATGTGTTGCTTTTACTTAACATATCAGAGTCATGGAATCAAAGGAGGCCAAGTCAAGATACCCCATTGGGTTTTCTTCAATTCTTTCAACAAAAGAAAAACTTTCTAAGACTTATGAATAATTTATCGGCCTCCTTGCACAGTTATGTGAAATTTGGTTCTAATCCAGTTGAGTGAACTTCTTTGTGTCTATTTTTTAAAAATTTATAGCTTAGCAAATAAAGTAAAACAGTTACTGCTTCAATAGAAAATTGTCGGCCGAAAAAAGTCCTTGGAGAGTACTTTTTCTTAAATTCAATGGACTGCAAGATTGTAAAATAAAATTGAACATAAAAGATTGAGAATAGAGGGTCAAAGCATACCAGTATATGATTGGGATTTTCCCAGCATTTACCACAATCAGTTTGCGAGTTAAAGCGATTTAGTCATCTTCCGACGAAAGAAAGGACATATCCATATTGGTGCTTTTTTGATGAACAACTTATCTAAAAATTTTTATATTTTTTTTTTGATTAATAATTGGCCACTAAAAATTTTTAATCAAAAAAAGTACAAAAATTGCCCCTATGCAGTTACAAAAGAAAAATACTTCGTTCGCTGAAAACTTCTTGGATTTTATAACGCTTTTAGAAAGACATGCAACTGACCTTCATGATATTATTAATACTGGTATTGATAAATTTATGATAGAAACATATCAATTTATGAAATTCTATCACATCACAATTGAAACTGGAAGGAAACATATGTTTACCTCCCCTTCCAATAGTGTCTGTGAAGTGTCATTTACATATTTGGCTTTACTGTTTTCATTCGTATTTTTAATTATGGGATCTACTTCACGACAGAGAAAATCTAAGAATCAGGTTTTTTATTTCACTTTGCAATTTATTTTTTCTTATTTTATTTTAATTAATTCATTTTTCCCAGAGAATTTTTTAAACGGAGTTTCAAAATACATTCCTAATAAATTTGGTGTAGAGATTATAAATAAGTTTGTTTCTAATTTGTTGAATCCAACTAAGATTGTAATTGCTCTTGTGATTGCCTGTGTTTTATTCTTTACAGGGCCTTTGCTTTTCTTTTTAATTAATAGTCTAGGTGTAATAGTTATTTGGAGAATCTTTATAACTGAAGATATATTATCAGAACATCCATTCCTGGTTTTAGGGATGTATTTGATTTCATTCATGATATATTACTACATATTCTCACCAACCATCGGATGCTTGATTCTTAGCATCTTTTACTCTTTGTTTTCTTGCTTTTTCATTGTCCTCGCTTATAATTCCTTTCTTGGTAGCTTTGCTGACATTCATGAATTATATGAAATAGTCAATAAAGAAGTTGATGATAAAGGAATCATAATTATTTCTTGCAAGATTATTTTTCAAAAGCTTCGTGAAACCTCGCTATTTTATTTATTTCTCTTAATATTTCTTCTATTTTTCTATTCGCAATATCACGGAATTTACAATTTTGCCAAGTAAAGCATTTAATCATTCATTGTACTCTTGTAAGGACAATCTCTTAAGGCATTATTTAATAGATAGAATGTTCTTATATTTTAGGTTTTCAAAGGTTCTAATTAAAATAAGGGCTAAAGTTCAAATTAATTTCTACTCCACATGCATCATGAGTGTTGAAATTATCAGAGTCTGTCCATCTACTTTCTTAATAGATGACTGTTGTTTGGATGAGTTACATACTAACTGAATAAAAAATAAATATTTAAAACACCTTTGATTTATTTATTGAAGGTTTCTTCGTTGGATGACTACTAAATCTCTGATAACTATTCTGGACTAACTAGGAAGTTTCCCATAACTGGAGTGAAGAATTTTAAATGCAAATTTTATGATTCTGTTTGATGAACTAATTTAGATCTCTCATAAAAAATAATAAATATTCCAGAAATATTGAATGGCCATTAATTCATGAAAGAATGGCCAGTAGGAAGAAATTCTGGAAAGGGAATAATTAGGGAAATCAACTGCTAAAAACTGAGCAGAATCTGTCGTAAGACGGATGACTGTAGCCTTTTCGTGGTTGCCCGGATAAGTAATACACTCATGTATGTGAAACTAATAGCAGTTTATATCAGAACGTCACAGCCTCCTTATAAAGAGAAAACCCCGAAAAAAAGAGAGGTGGATAGGAAGATGATCGAAAGGATCAACATGCGTGTGTGTGCGGGAGCGGCATGGATAAAAAAGGGCTTGCCCGAGGCTTGAAAGAGTGGGCTTAGGATTTGTTCTAAGTGCCCAGGACCTCAGTAGGAGATTTAAAATTTCCTGCTGCAAAGACACAAGTGCTCTTAGTTGAATAAATCTTGTTTTTTTAATGAAATATTTTATTCCAAAAATATTTACTACCTCTGGGGATGTTGGTGTTGAATTAAAAATATGAAGCTGATTGAAAGGCTTCAATTCAAGCATGTAATGTTAATCATGCCTAGGTATTTATAATTCATCAGGAGCGATGTGTGTAATGGTTCCTGATATATAGAGTTTATAATAGTTTGTCTCGCGTAAAGCTGTTTAGTAGCTATCCAAGAAAGAACATGAATGTTCTTAATATTGTTGAAGAACAAAGATTATATTGTTCTCTTCAAAATTTTTACTAATATTTCACAATATTTAAGTGTCTAAATTGTGCAACACTGTTTTGTTGTGTTTAATTTCCTTCCCTCTATACATCAAATTTCTATTCTTGTTTCGAGATATGATTGATACTTGAAAGAGTGATATTAAAATATTACGTTAGAATCAGAATATAATCTCTGAACGATTGGAGTTTCAAATAATAATTTTAAGTACATTTAAATATTCTTAAAGATCTGAAATTATATGATATTAAGAAAATACAATTCTCTTAGATCTGAAAAATTCAATTAAAAAGATCGTAAGTTTTTGAATTTGACTTAGATATAAATATACTTGAAAAGTACAAAGGTAGAAATAAATTAAATTTTGAATAATTCTTTTTATCAGAGATGTCGTTGAACCAAAGTAAGAAAGAAAAGCACCTTCCCACTATATTTCGGCATGATGTCTGATTTATAGCGTATAGATGTGGTTCTTGTATTGAGAGTATAGTTATTTCCATATTAAATTCTTTAAACTTTTTATCAGTAATAAAATTAATAAGAGCACAAACAGTAGTTTACTATAATAAGAATATGTATTCAATCCTTATATTATAGTGATTTAATATTCATGCTCTTGTATCCATAACACATAAGAGTTCTGTGAGTTGTATAGTTTTAAAGTGGCTGATAATTAAGAAAATATTTATATGTTGACACAGATCAATCAACTTTAGATCTGAAACATATAAAGTGCACCTGATCATCTTATACCAAATTTTGCGTGTTATTCCAATCCTTTTAATACTAGACGGTTTTTATAGCAGTCCACTTGATAATAAGGTTCTCTCCAATCATGCAATACCAATATAGTGAAAAAATAAATTTCCTTTTTTCGGCCTCAGATTTTAAAGCCAATTGTATAAGTAAGAGACACAGTTGAAAAGATGCAATTTGAGGTCTTGTGAATATAAGTATTTAAAAAATAATTTTTTCTATAGATCCTGCAGTAAATATTCTGAGTCTATTAATAGTTCCTTTTTCTATTAGCTTGGCTCTAGTTATATAGAATCAAATTGATTTTCATGTTTATATGTTTTAAAGCTTATTATTTTCATAGTTATTCATGGTCTGATCTATCGATGTGATTTTTCTTAAAGCATAATTCTTAAGCTATGATATGGATTGATCAAAATGCCCATCTAGTTTTTAACAAATCCGATTGGTTGATTACGTAAATGATTTTTAAAGGTTTTTTGATCGTTAAAAGAAAATAGGCCATCGTCTTAATCGAAAGAAAATCTCACAACAAGAAAACAGTGGCTGTTATCACACACATTGGTGGGTTCTCTACTTGAATGCTTGTTGCCTTTAAATTCCGTTGCAAAAGATGAGACAAACTGTAAATTGAAAAATTATATTTATTAAATCTATTTTAGATCATCGGGCATAGATAAGAGAATTAGCACGGAATTAATCAACGAATAACTATTAGATTTACCCATTAAATAAATTCTATTAAATTGATTTAGTTAGTCTCAAAGATGAATACCGTCGGTCCTTTCTTTGGCATTTTGAAACCCATCTTTCTTGAGAACAAATGAATGAAGTGACCGCCAATTAAGTTATTCAATGGAGATTGCTGGGCACTTTTTCAGCAAAGTTAACAGGGGATGTCGCTTTTTTGTGATATGCATCTTAAAAACCAAAGAGGAATAAATTAACTTACATAGAAATCATTTTTAACATGTACATTTTTATTTGCTATTTGGTTTATGTTGGTGGATAAAAAATTGTCAATGTGATTTTTAAATCTTATTAAAAGCCTTTTCTTGTTGATTAATAAACGTCCGTGATGCGAAAATTTTTTCTAATTTTTCCCATCTTTAAGTATAATTCCTGTCAAAAACTGATCTACAGTTATTTAATAAAGCAAAGACTTTTTTTTAATTTTACCAGAAAAATAGAAATCAATTACATTTAAAAATGAAAAGGTAGTCGTTAAAGATACATCCACCCTCTTCCTTGCTATCTAACATATTTGTATTTTGAATATTTTCAATTCTAAATTCCTGATTTATTACTCTTTCCCCAATAGTTGCATTTTAAAACAAAGAAACTATTTCCCTGTAATTGAAAATACGAATTATTCTCTTTGAATTTAGTCTCACTACACAAGAAAATAGAAATTTTTGATTTAAATTCAGTTTATTTTTTTTTCTTTGAAAATTATTTTTAATCATTTTTGTTCAATCAAATAAAGTATAAAGAAAGTATATTTATTTGATTCGAACGTATAAGAAAGTTATATTCATCAAAAGACTGAATAAATATTAAAAGGATCTATATTTGTCATTAATGTCATAAATATATAGCTTCAGTATTTGACTGTAATCAACCAAGAGTAATGCATTGATTAAGTAATTTAATCATAATCAATTGTCTGTATAATATTTTGTTGATTCTGAAACTTTATCTTTCTATTGATTTAGATTGAAAAAAAGATGGAATCTATCTATTTAGCACATTCACTAGACATCAAGAGATTTATAACTGTTTAAACAACAAGAATCCTGTGCTTATTCTACAAAATTATTGATCAAATATTTGAAATTGATAACATTTAGTAAATTATTTTTATAAATCACAGAGTTTAATTTTAAACGGCAAAGATTTGTTTCTAATCAATACTTAATGTCCTCGTCCACCTTAAATTGATAGTCTATAGTTGAAGCTGATTGATTAACAAATGAATTTAAAATTCAAAAAAGACTCTATAAATACTAAATTATCAAATTATTAGAAAGTAACTCAGATATGTGTTTCCATCTTGTGTTGAGCTTGTTTAAATGTATTTGATCTAGCATTCTTCACACATTCATTTAGATATAAGTCTGATTTGGTTTGTAACTGATTAGAATTTTGTTAATCTTTGTGTGTCTCAATTTAATATAAAAGTAGAAGATTAATTATTGTGTGATTTGCTAAGGTGTTGTTAATATACGCTTCAGATGCGATTTGTAATTGATCAGATGGTTATTTGGCTTCCTAAATTTCGATTAAAAAAGTTGAAGAAAACTTTTTAACTGCCAAATATTATTAATTAATTGAATTTAATCTACGATTCAGTTTTCCATATCAAATTTATGAATCATTTCCTAAGTTGACATAAAAATCAAACTATTTGATAATTTTAAGCTATCTTTAAAGTGATAATTCTGAATAATTTGATTTATTGAACTTTTTCCTCTTTTTGAATAAAAATTTCTAAAAGTTCAATAAATCAATATTTTAATGACACGTATAAAAATTTGATCAAAATGTTTTTTCCAAAAATTTCTAAACATTTCTGATCTAAGTAAATGATTGCTTGGTTTTCTTTCAAATGAGATCTTTATCTTTTTGATTTTAATCTACCTACTTTGCATTCTGCTTTGATCAACTTTTTTTTTAATTTATCAGTTTGCATGTTTCATCATTATTTTTGAGACAAATTTCACATTTAAAATATAAAATTTTCAATTAAAAAACCCCATGGATTTACAGAAAATCATACAATTAGCTATCAATAACTTGCTTAAAGTTTGTGAGGCCATTTCCCAATGCACCAAGAGTATGTCATTCAAGAGTAAAGAGGAGATTTTAACTTTTGTATTGAATATCTATGAAAGAAATGCCATCTACATAGCAAGAGTGTTCAATAAGGCACTGAAGGTTGTCAATAATGAAAAAGAAGACAATTTCAACACATTTAGTTTTATATTTGTTCTCACGACATTGATATACACTTTTATTGTTGGGTTTACCTCCTACAAAGTTAAAAAGTTTCCCCTTTTCAAGATATCTTTCTTCGTAGTTTTCTCATATTACCTGTCAGATCTATTTGACATCAATGCTTTGAAAACAAGTGCTTTGTTTGACTTGTGTAGAATTGATATTCAAAGTGAAAGTGATTTTTATAAGTTTGCTGAAGAAATCAATCTAGGAAAAATAGCGTTTTCAATTTTATTGTCTTTTATTTTAATGTATCTGGTTGAGTTCTTTAAAATCCTTCCACCAATTTTTGCTTTCGTTTATATTTACAAGGATTATACTGCCGAGCACGATGGCTTCTATATTGTGCTCTTTTTATCATTCTTAATCATTTACTTTTCAATTTACAAATTTCTCGTTGCGATGACTATGTCCATCTTCTATACCTTATACAGTTCATTTCTCATCTGGATCTATTTCGGCGCCTTGGAAATCTTATTATATACGAAAGATGACAGTTGGTTAATGAGTAGCACAATGAAAAATATTCTAGATTGGAATCTTCTTTTGATCAGAGATGACATAAAGGTTTTGGCAATCGCCTTGCTTGGTACTTCATTCCTCTATCAACAGCTTTTTTATGACTTTATCGGGAACAAAAAATCTAATGAACATGAGATGACAGAATACTAAATTTACATATCCTATTTTAAATCACTTTTTTTAAGTTATAAATATGAATCTAGTTTATTGATTAATATCAGCCCTTAAAAATAAATGAAGCTCATTAATTTTTCTTTTAATTTATGCAAAATTAAGCTGATTTTAATCGATTTGTATTAATCTTAAAGATAAAATAGAAAAAATTTTTATTTAATTGCATTCATTAATGTCAACTGTATCTTTGAAAAAAAATCAATCATATTTTAAAACCCTCAAAAGTATAAATAACGATATGATATAAATTTCCAAGAAAAATTAAATAACTCTGATCGAGGTTGGAATCACCAATCTTGACCTATTAACTCAGGTTGAAACACGATTTAATAGCAAATGAGTTATCATTGATTTACAAGTGCAAAGTGAATATAATTCCATATGTAATGAGCTAGTAACGAACAAGTATAGTAAAGAGATAGTAATTGAGCCAAAAGTCGAAGCGTACATCCAATCTATTGTAATCAAGAGACTCTGGGCATTGAAGAGACGGACAACCAATTTAGTCTTGAGCAGTTAGTGTTTAGATCATCGGGCGTAGACAAGATACTTGACACGGAATCAATCAAAGAGTAACTATTAGATTACCCATTAAATAAATTCTTTCCTGCTGCATTTAAATTACTTTAAAGGTTGCTTCTTGGATTAAGGCTGGGTGTTTGTTATAGATATTGAAGGTGTGTATTCAAGAATTAATAACACATCTATTCATTGGAAACACTCATTAAAGCCGGCCTTGGTTAAATGACGTGTAACCTTGCATTGATAAATCTTTGCAAAGGATTCAGTTCAAGTGTCTCGCATTTTTTCATAAATTGATATTTTCTTTAACTTTACTTCTATAGCTAATGAGAGATCGATGAAAGCATTATTGTTCAACTGGTCGTTAAAAACTTCTCATAGGATAGAGAAAACTTGATCAGGTAAGATCGGATAAGAACATGTGGGAGCAGCATGGATAAAAAAGAGCTTGCCCGAAGCTCGAAAGAGTGGGCTTAGGATTTGCGTTGGATGTTCAAGACCTCAGTAGGAGGTTTAAATTTTCCTTCTGCAGAGGCACAAGCACCCCTAGTTAATAAATCTCGTTTTTTTAAGATCAAATAAATACTCAACGGATCATTCTAAATTCTGATTAAATCATCACAATCCTATCGTAATGGACTTAGATAACTAGGATCAAATCTATGTTCTATATCAAAAGTTGAATAGTTTCATGTTCATATGCAAGCATTTTCTTTACTAAATGCCACTCATAACGACTCTGTGTATTATACCGCACGGCAGCATGGGCTTGAATATTTACCTCCTAATTAGTAAATGCAAATTTGTATTACAGATAAAATTTTCAAGAAATTAAGAAAAAAAATTATTCAACGAAAAGAGCCTGTAGCTTTCAAGAGAAAGTTTAATCCCCTTCAAAGTTTGGGTTTCTTGAAAAATATCTTAATCCCATTCTTTCGTGCAGACTCATTTTTATATGCTTCATATCATGTCGACTTTTCAGCCATCTTCTAACTGCTTCCCTCTAATTCATTTACTGAAAAAAACAAGATTTATAAACTTGGAACAGTGTGTCTCTACAGGAGGAAGCTTTAACCTCCTGTTAAGGCACTTGTAATAAATCCTAAGTCCACTCTTTCGAGCTTCTGGCAAGCCCTTTTTTATCCATGCCGCCACCGGCCCACCTCCTTTTTTTTTCGGGATTTTCTTTTTATGAGAAGGCTATGACGTTCTGATATAAACTGTTATTGGTTTCACACACATAAGTGTCTTACTTATCCGGGCAGCCACGAAAAGGCTACAGTCATCCGTCTCACGGCAGATTCTGCCTAAAAATTTATTTACTGAAGGTACAATCTCCTTAGTCGGATGGTTACTAGCCGCTTTTTACATGTAAATTCACGATCCTAAATTCTGGGGATCGTAGGTCCACCCACCGATCATACCCTATTACTGAAGATGAGAGGAACATTTCATATTTGGGCTGAGGCTTTATCATCTGCTTTTCAAAATTTTCTATTCAATACATTTCGCAACCTAGCAGTCTATTTAACCTAAGACACAGTCCTCTCCATGAATTTTTCGGCCAGTAATTTCGTAGTTAAGGACTAAACTGTTCTAGTTTTATTAGGTACGCTTTATATGTTTTTACGAGTAGACCTAAATTATTTCACTCAACAGGATTTGAACTCGAGTCTCAAGTTGTTCGTTATTTAGACATCAACTTCACATCACTATGCTAAGATGGCTTTTTCAAACTCTTCCCCCTTTGTTTTTGTTCTTAAACGAGAAGTTCACAATACCCAGTATAGACCAAATACTGAATATTCAATCTTAGGGATCATCTTATAGTGGCTCCATCACTCTTTGTTAGCGTGTTCCATTCATGGTCCCATTTCTCAAAAAATTTGTCATCCGATGAGCTGTCGTTTTTAAGAGATGATTTTGTTAATAATAAAAATCGGCAGAAGAAAAGCTAGATGATTTGAGCTTTGAAAATATTTCTTTATATCTTTGAATTCTTATATGATTGGAAATAACTGCTTGTTTCTCTTTATAAACAAAATTTTACAAGATGCTGTCTCAAAAATTTTACTTATTCACTTAAAATTTTTATAAATTCAATTGTTTATTACAGTATTATTTTATTCTTCGTCAATTTCCACATTAACAATTCAGATTCAAAAGCTTTTAATGTTAGAATAAGGTCAATTTTTAATTGAAACAAGAGAATTGGTGAATTTTACTAAAGAAGCTGTGAGCTAAAATCACATGGGGCATTGCATTTCTTCTGTATATTTTGAAAAAAAATCGTTTTATGAATAACTGACTGTTCAATAAATCAAAAGATATATTCTTTGAAATAGCATATATCGACAATCCATAATTTGAGCAACGGTTGGTTTCATTTGAATAAACTCAGAAATATCAATAATTATTGTCAATATCTTCTTTTTTTAAACTTCAAAAAGTGATTGTTCTATTGATTAAAGCATTTTAATTGTAAACAATTTCTGATTGAAAATTTTGTGGAAATAAGTCAATTTTTAAAAGAAATTTGATTTCCCGAGATCATTCAACCAATCGATTTTAAAATATATTTTGAATTTAGTTTGTGATGAAAATTTAATGATATGTGTGTCTTTTGTTTCATGCTGATTTCTTAAAATTTTTCAACTTTTAATTCTTTCCGAAAAATTTTTGGAAATTAAAAAATTTTTTAAATAAAAATTTGAATTAAAAATACCCCATGAGTTTGGAGCAAATCATTAAATCTCTAAGCCTCGCTTTACATTCTGGTTTTTCTTTTCTCAAAACTGACTCATATATTTCTGAGAGCTTGCTAGTCAATGGTTTTATGATTATACAAAAGGAATATGAAAAGTTCATTCTCTATCTTTTATTGAATTTAAAAAAAATCATTAATTGTTTCAACGTTGTCACAGCTACCCTCGATTTCTATAGTTTTATTTTGATGGTTGCCGTGTTTTTATTTGCGATTATAATTGGATTCACCACTTATAAACATAAAGATAATTTCTTTTACAAGGCTGTCTTATTTTCATTTCTAGGATATTGGATAATAACAGTCTTTGACTTGAAATACAGAGACTATGATGACGTCTTGAACTTTTTCGGCATCGGGTGGAGCGGCCATCTAAAACTCTATAAGTTTGCTGAGGAAATCAATTTAGGTAAAATTGCATTGTCGTGCTTGATAGCAATTATCTTAAGCATTTTCCAGCCGATTATTAAAATATTCCCTATGGTTTTGGTCGCCATTGGTATAGGAAAATATTATGATGCTGATAATTTTGGATTCTGCGTAACGCTCTTTCTATCATCCTTATGTCTTTACATTTTTTTCTATGATGTATTAGTTGCTTTTGGATTATCTTTACTTTATTCACTATTGAGCATGTCAATATTTATCTGCTATTACATTGCATTAAAGAGTATTGGACTAGCTCCCTCTTCTGAAGATAATGTAATTGAAATAGGAGATTGCCTTTCTTTCCTTAACGATCAATTTAGCTACGCTGCACATAAATATGTGCTAAAATTGGTAAGTTCTTATATTCTCATTTGTCAGCAACCATTTCTAATCTTTTTGAACAAACCAACTACTAAAAAGGTGGAAACCATCCCTGAATATTAATTTAATAATTAATCCTATATCCATTTTCATTGATTTTTATTAAATAATAATTTAAATTCGATTCAATTCTTCTATGATCAATGTTTAAATTATTATGATGTGTTTATTTCAACCAGAATTTACAACCGATGTTTTCAAAGAATATCTACTAAAATGCCTTTTTTATTAATACAATTCTCTATTTCTATTAAATAATTTGGAACGACCAAATCAACTTATGTGGATCGCTTGTTGATGATTGGAGTTCGGAAAAAGATATATGAATTTAGATTTAAGAAGTTGTAAATTGAGAATAACTTTTGAACCATGGTTTATTTAATTATTGCCTTTGTATTTAAATAATTATCTATCAATAACTAACTGGTAAAAAAAACATTTTAAAAAATAAAGAATTTATTTAATGGGCAATCTAATATTTAATCTTTGTTTTGATTCCATGTCAAGTCTCTTATCTACATCCGATGATCTAAGCACTAACTGCTCAAGACTTACATGTTTGCACGTCTCTTCGATACTTCGTCGTCTTTCAAATGAAATAGACTCTAGAGCCTTCTTGAGTACAATGGACTGAATATACGCTTTGAATTTTGACTCAATTCCTATCTCTCTACTATGCTTGTTGTAGTATTTCAGTACCAGCCCTTCCCATATCATTACGTATGGAATTATATTCACTTTGAATTTGTAAATCAATGATAACTCATTTGCTATTAACACGTGTTTAAAATTGGATTAATAGGTCAATATTTCTGATTCAAACCTCGATCAGAGTTATTTCATTTTTCTTTTTATCATATAAGAAGATATCTGGTCTATCATGTTGTATTTTAATGTCAGTCTTAATTCTTGTATCTACTCGAATCTCGACATTTTCATTTGCTACAAGTTTTTGAACGGAATGAGATTTCAATTTTCTTGTTATTTTTACT
>JAWNLH010000206.1:0-55032 GCA_035042485.1 Drosophila cyrtoloma | reverse complement strand
ATTTCCAAACTAATTGCATTAAAAAAAAAAACGAAATTTATTCAACTAGAAGCGCCTGTGCCTCTATAGGAGGAAATTTTAAACCTCCTACTGAGGTCCTGGGCATTTGGAACAAATCCTAAGCCCACTCTTTCGAGCTTCTGGCAAGCCCGTTTTTATCCATTCCGCTCCACACGCACACGCATACAATCATCCGGCCTCATCTCCCCTTTTTTCGGGATTTTTCTTTTTATGAGGAGGCTGTGGCGTGAAGTTCTGATATAAACTGTTATTAGTTTCACACACATAAGTGTGTTACTTATCCGGGAAACCACGAAAAGGCTACAGTCATCCGTCTCACGACAGATTCTGCCCAGTGTCAATTTCTTAATGAAGAAATTATAGATTTCGTTCGGATCAGCAGCTAATTTACTTTGATATGATCATTTATTCTTAATCCAGTTACTGTTAAAAAAAGCAATTTATTTTCACTATATTTTCTACAGCTAGTGAGTGATCAGTGAAAAACCAATTATCAAATGGGTTGCTAAAAACTCCACCACGAGGGATGGAGGAAACTTGGCCCAAGATATGAAAGATCGGAAAAACACTCAACGGATCACTCTTAATTCAGGGCCTAGCCCTATCATACCTTGATGAACTTCGATAACTAGGAGCAACATATATGTTTTATACCCAAAATGGGATGACTTTGTGCCCATATATACAGTTTCCTGAACCACCCGTTATTTTGAAACCGAACTCTACACAGGACTCCTATGTTTCGCAAATATTCGAGCCTTAAAACTCTACCTCCTAAGTAGTGGCTGCAGATTTGTTTTGCAGACAACTGCAGCCTGCTGTCATCCTTATTTTTTAAGATTTGGAAATTTTCACAAGGAGTTAAGAAAGAGATTGCCAATCTCTTAATGGGAGCATCAATTTTCAGCACTATAAAGTGGCTATTATACCGTAAGACAGTATGAAGATGCATTCGTTTCTTGTTCTAGTATAAAGTCATCTCGGACTAAATCCAGTTACTGTAAATTATTTTTAGTATTCATTAATATTTCATTCATGTCTTAATTTTAGGATGTCTAAGACAAAAAAGCAAGCTATTTAAAATCGGAATCTTCGTTATTATTAATTAATGGGAATCCGACTTCTTTCTTCTCTCTGAAAATTATTTAAATTGAATTTCGTCCAATTTTTCATTTTTTTAGTCAGAATCGAATTCTCATGCCCCAATGGAAGAATACATTGGAAAAAACTTGAAAATCAAGACAATAGAGGGTTCTTTCGAGGGAATTATCGATAATTTTGACAAGGAATCCGGAATTTTGACCATTCTCAATCAAAATATCAAGAAAGTTTTAAATTTCGAAGATGTGACGAATATAGATTTGAATGATGCACAAAAGAATGAACCCCTGAGCGAGGAAGATATGTATTCTTTATTCTATGAAGCTTTTAACATCTATGGACCGATGGAAGCTCATTTTATTCTCTCTGTCTCATCTGCTTTAAAGAAATTTATAAAAGAGCTCTCAACCGCCACAATTAAAATAGTTATTGGAAGCGATGATGTTTTTGGTCGCATAGGACTCAGCTTTGCCAGAATGATTTTTGGAAGAGTGGCTTCGTTATCAATTGAATTCAAAAGCGAAATTAGAGAAACAAAGTCACAGTTATACAAAAATATGTATACCAATTCTGGTGGTGTTTTTACTAACACATCCCAAACTGTATTTTCTCTGGTTTTGTTTGCTTCCAATCGACATTCTGATTTTAGTATGAAAAACATAACATCTTCACAAACCATTTTATTGGACGTTCCTGCTTCTCTTCCATTCATTGGCTTTACCGCTCTTGGGCTTGGATTCATACCTGAGAATAGCAAAATATGTACAAAATTTTTCTATTTACTGGATGTCGGTTTTGGAACCGATCTTTGTAAAAAGTACGGGTTACCCAACTCTTATAAAAATAGTTTGATTCGAATAGAGCCAGAAAAATTATAAATTTATGAAAATCATTTAATTTATAACAGATAGCAAAGATTTCTTAAATAACTACAACTGGAAATGGCTAATTTGAGGGGAGATTTTCAAAGGCATAAAATCCACTTATAAATTAGTGCATTGATGCTGATTACTTTTGTTATAATATAAGTTAAATAAATATCCTTGTTTTTTCAACTAAATTACAGACTTACAAATTTAAATTTGAAGAAATACATACACCACCCTTAAAGTCCTTTCTTTCATATTATTTGCTGCTATTCTTACGTTTCAGATTAATATATTTTTTAATATCTTAATGTAGATCATTTTTTAATCTATTTGTTTAAAAAATAGCTTGAGTCAATCACTAAAAACTTGTTAATTCTTAACATCTGCGATTTAATTGGATTATAAAGTCTAATATATTGTGTCAGGGCTGGGCTGGCATCTATACTTGATTTCTCGGAAAGTTACATTGTCTCGCATCATTTGAGAAGCCAGCAACAGTTATATTAGGAAGCCTTCAATACAAAACCTACAAAAGTGAGGACAGAATATACATGATGACTGTAAAGACGACATGTGAGGGTTTCGTCTAAAAACAAGCTTGCTAGAATCTCGGAAGAGGTGTTTAGGATTTGTTCCAAGTGTCATGGCAAGAGGTTAAAACTTATTACTGTAAAGCACAATATCTCTTTTCATTTATCAAACTTTATTGTTTAATTGAGTTGTCTAGGTTCGACAGATCTCATTCTCTATGTCCTTACTTTGAAAGGAATTCTTTTTAAAAGTAACATGTTGATTTGAATCATTTCTGTTAATTTTAGATTCTTTACATATCTTTCTTATTGTGTGTAGACCACGATAACATCAATTGACATATTATTCTCTATTTATAATTTTATCAAATAATTGACATGTCAGATTAGATTCTGATTCATAACCATTCTTGAAATCCGTCGATGACAATTAACCTCATTCATTTAAGGTTCAACTTAACTTATCAAAAACGACATATGAATAAAACTTAAAATTTAAGCTTGCTCTAAATAAGTTCAGCCGAACATTAAAGAGCTACAAATTTTTAATTCCAAGAAAAGTGCTTTTTTCTTTAGATTTCTTATTTAAGCTAAACATATTTTTGACAATTATGAGAAATTTTATTTCCCTTTGAATAGGCATTTGGTCTAGAGGAAGACCTAAATTTGTAGACACTATTCATTTGACGTTTGATTTTTTCAAAGTGTTTGAAAGATTTAATTTTTAATCAATCGATCATGATTTGATCATCCGTCATCAACCACTGCATATACCGGCAATTAGTCTTTGGAAAATTATTATTTTATGACTTTTATTTGATATCTTAAAACAAATTGTAATGCTCATCACATATTTTTTTCCAACAATGTTTCATCTAATGACGAAATCTCTTCATAGTTACCCATATCTCCAAATTATTCTCATTTCCAGTAATAACTTGATCGAATATTTTAATTAAATCATTTAGATAAAAAATAATTGATTTATTTGGGGTATATTTCTATTATTGAAGAATCAATGAATCATCTATAAACAGGTTTTCAAGACTCCATTATTTCAGATAGCGAAAACTTGGTCCAGTCAAGGTAAAATCGGAAACACTTGATGTTCTGGAAAGTCCCACCCAAATCATAATCTGGTTGGCTAGAATAACTAGGATCAAAAAGTATATCATTTAAATTCAAAGTATAACATATATCTATCATTGTAAATACAGAAATTTTAACCACCAGAGTTTCTATTCAAACGAAAACCACACATGCGAACACAATGTTTCGCAAATAATCGAGCAGGAGAGTTACATCTCTGCTATCTAAACATTGCTTGCAGAATGCCATGAAAGTCATTTCAGTTTTTCTATATTAAGGTAGAGATTAAATTCCATGAAAAAGGAAGCTTAACTTTAATTAGGATATCCATGTTTCTGCCGTATGAACTCCTATTATACCTCTAGGGCATATGGAGATGATTTTCTTTCTCCTTTAGTTTGAAGTCATAAAGGGAAAGACCTTTTCCAGAAAAGAAGACTATTATTAACCTAAAATGTTGGAACCTAGATTAACAGACAATGCCTCTCGAGGATTAAAAAAGGTTGAATAAATCAAGAAATTACATTTTTATTCAAATAAGTGTGTTTTTTTGATAATAATTCTAGATATTTCATAAATATAACAAAAGAAAATGTATCCTTGGCTTGAAATTTTAATTCTTCTCTTGAAAATAGAATTTAAAAGAAAACGAAATTTATTACCTAGGGGCACCTGTGCCTCTGCAGGGGGAAGTTTTAACCCCCTGCTCAGATCTTGAACACCCAGAACAAATTCTGAGCCCACTCTTTCGAGCTTCGGGCAAGCCCTTTTTTATACATGCTGCTCCCGCATGAAAATAGAATTTAAATGAGATAACAAATATCTATCGAGAATTTCCCTAATATTTCTAAAAATGCACAATAAGAATATATTTAATGGGCAATCTAATAGTTACTCTTTGATTGATTCCGTGTCAAGTCTCTTATCTATGCCCGCTGATCTGTGCACTAACTGTTCAAGACTCACATAGTTGTCCGCCCCTTCGATGCCCCTTCGTCTTTCATATGAAACAGACTCCAGAATTTTCTTGAGTACAATAGACTGGATGACGCTTCGACTTTAGGCTCAATTCCTACCTCTTTACTATACTTGTTGTGGTATTTCGTTACCAGCCCTTCCCAGGTCATTACATATGGAATTATATTCACTTTGCACATGTAAATTGATGCTAACTAATTTGTTATTAAATCGTATTTTCTAGTTTTTTCATTTTCAAGTTGAGTTAATAGATCAAGATTGATAATTCCAACCTCGATCAGAGCTATTTTATTTTATCATGTAAGAAGATACCTGGTCTGTCATGTTGTATTTTGATTATTGCATCTACTCGACATTTTCATTTGCTACAACTTCTTGAACTGAATGAGAATTCAATTTTCTTGTTTCCGAATCTCCTACACAGTGATAAAATCTAAACATAAAATATTTATTGCAATATGTGAAAACGATACTGAAAAAGCAACAATTATTAAGAGTTTATGTCATTTTTACTGTCAAGCTCACATTCCAACTCTTGTATCCTTAATTTCAATATTCCATTCTCTTTCAAATAATTTTTTCTCATCTTTTCAATTTCGATTGATAAATCAGTATTATTAGATTCCTTTCTTTTCGCTTGTAATTCTCGAATAGTGCTATCTGATTTTAAAAGTTGATTTTCGTAGAAGGCATTCGATTTCATCATATCATCCACCTGGGTTTCTAGATCTTTTATATATGTATTCTTTAAGCCTAATTCCTCACAGATGAATTTGTTATTGTCCAATAAAACTTTTATTTTTGAATTAATATTATTAAATTTAACAGCAAAGCATCTTGACAAAAATTGTTGGTCTTCTTTAACTGTGTCAAAGTTAACAGAATATTCCTTTAGTCGAGAAAGAATATCGCAGTAATCATCTTTAATTGTGAATTCTCGCTCCTCAATTATCTTTAGTTCATCTTTTAAATCGCACACATCCTTTAATAATCTATCATTCGAGTGAATGAGAGAGGAAATACTGTTTTCCTTTTCCAGAATTCTTAATTCAAGTTGATGAATCATTTCATTTTTAGCTAACAAATTTGTTTGCAAAGATTCTAGTTCAAACATAAGTTGTCCTTTAGAACGTAATTCACAATCCAGTTCTTCGTTTAATTTTTCAAGAACATTACATTTTTTGATTAATGAATTATTAACATATGAGAGTTTGATGTTCTTATTGTTTAAATCATTATTCAAACTGGTGATCTCTAGATTTTTGATTTTCAAATTATCATTGAAATTTGTTATTTCTGTTATTTTTAGTCCCAAAATTGAAATTCTAGAATCTAAGTTAATTGTAAGACTTTCGACATCATTTCCTGAACCAACTAACTTATTAAGATTATCTTTGTAATAACCATAACTGTTAATTGCCATTTCATCATTAAAAATTTGACTTTTTTGCGATAGTAATTTTTCTTGTGATAAGTTTAAATTCTGATCAATATCATTAAATTTGAAGTCTTCCTGAGATTTTTGGCTTTTGAAAATTTTAGGACTGAAATCATCGCTATTTGTGTATTTTTCCGAATCCTCTAATTCTTCGTTATGAATTGTTATAGTATTATCAATTTTATTGAAGCTATCAATATATTTAGTTTTACAATTTTTATCTAATTTAAATTTTTGATCTTGATCAAATAAATCTTTTTTTATGTTTTTGACATCAAGTATTTTATCTTTATAATTTTCAGTTGGAATTTCATCTAACAAAATTTTTTTTCATGATGACTTTTGGAGTTTTCATTTTTTTCAATTTCATTTTCTGTCAAAATATCTTCATTTAGAATCACTTTTTTAAAATTTTGATTTTGTTGAATTTTTTCTTCGCTGAAAATGTCTTCAAAGCTTTTAATTTCATCATAGTTGTCTGTTTGGGAAGCTTTAGTAATCGGGATGCTATTTTCTAAACAATTCAAGTTAGTCAAATGCTCTCCAGATTTGCAAGGCGCTTGTATTATAGTTGTCGAATCCTCGCTAAACTGCTCTATGCGATCAATTTCGGCCAATGTTCTATAACTATCAGAGAAAAATGATTGGGTATTTAGCTGATCATTAACAATATTTGAATTATCAATTGGACAATTCTTTTCATTCATTCCCAAGACAATTAAGCTATCAAGACCTGTTTTTTCGACAATATCAATTTTGTTTTCGGTTTGTATAACACATTCCTGTTCTTCTTTAACTACGTCTGAGCCATTATTAGCAAATTCATCGCAGAATTCTTTATCAATAGAGTATATCATATTTGTGGATGTGTCAAGATTATCAAAAACTTTCTCTGAAATCTTTACTGGCATGATAGAATCCTGACTGCCCCTTTCGTCAAAATAAGGCCTGTCTTCAGACAAAAATGTGTCATTCCTAATTTCAAATTGATCTTTATTTTTTTTATCCTCAAAAATTTCTTGCTTATGTTTTTCCGTTAGATCTCTCAATTTCCCTTTTATAATATCATTGATTATTAATGGGGATCTCAATTTGAAAATCACATTCTCAAATTCAGAAAGTTCTAAATTTTTGTATTTCAATAATTCTGAAAGCATGGCATTTGTCCAATTTTCAATTTCATTTATCAGGTTTTTGTATTCAATAGAATCAAGTTTATTTAAAGAAAAATTGCCTAAAATATTAATCAGTCTGATATATAGTGTTGCAATTTCATTTAAATTATTTAGTAATGATCGAAACAAGCTGATTTTCTTTATTTCGGTATATCTATAATAAGGATTTACTGAATTTGTTGAAAACACGGAATTTCTTTTTAATTTTTTGAGACTAGGCTTGAACATTTCTGGAATCGAATATGAATTTCTTTTACTTCTTTTTATATTTAATAAAAAATCCATAATTTTACTTGTTTTTATCTCACCGGATTTCCTTTTTTCTTTTATTAGCTGTCTGCGCTTGTTCATTGAAACAATAAAAGATCTTGCCAATGTCCTTTTCATGGGAAGACAATGAAAATTTGTTTTTAAAATAACGAATTATTGAAATCGACAAAATTTTAAAAAAAATGAGAATAAGGAAGTTTCTAGTCTTTGCTTTTTCTGAATTTCAGAAATCAACTATAAATCAGAACGGGTGATAATGAATCATCCGATTGTTTGGCTGCTTTGAGATTCCAAAGTAAATTAGTGCAGAAAATTTGTAGTTTGAAACGATAATTATGCCTCGCTGAAAAATACCTAAAATTCTGAAGATTTGAAATTCTTATTCTAGTGATTATAAGTATTATTTTAGTTAGTAATTGAAATTTTTTTCATAAAACATATTCATAAAAAATTTAGTTCTAGGTTTTAAAGCACATATTTATGTGCTAAGAATTCTGTTATATTATTATCTACGAATATAATTGATTGGACAGTGACATAGATTTAGAGTACTGAATCCTGGCGGAAAAGTGTTAAATGATTAAAACAATGTAATCTTAATCAACTAAATGAACACTATTAAAGTCAGATGAATCTGTTTAAAACAGATTACACTTCTAAAGACATTTAAGATATTTTCATGTTTTTCATTATAAGGTATTTTAGGGAAGACTTAACCTGTCTATGGGTCTGGGACTACTTATTATTATTACAATAAAATCGATTAAATGATTTTGAAGTTTATGACAAAGTAAGTGTCAACAAATTTTGATTCATTACTTTTATAACTTGAATTTTAACATAGGTTTCCCATTTTATACTAATTTGATAGTCAAAAAATTTATTTAATCGGTAATCTAATAGTTATTCTTTGACTGGCTCCGTATTGATTCTCTTATCTATGCCCGCTTATCTAAGCACTAACTGCTCGCGACTTACATGGTTGTCGGTCTCATCGATACTTTGTCGTCTTTCAAATGAAATACTGGGCAGAATCTGTCGTAAGATGAATGACTGTGGCCTTTTCGTGGTTGCCCGGATAACTAATACACTCAAGTGTGTGAAAATAATAACAATTTATATCAAAACGTCACAGCCAGCTGACTCATAAAAAGAAAACTCCGAAAAAAGGGGAGGTGGGTTGGTGGCGTGTGTGCGGGAGCGGCATGGATAAAAAAGGGCTTGCCCGAAGCTAGAAAGAGTGGGCTTAAGATTTATTCTAAGT
Organism: Drosophila cyrtoloma; assembly: GCA_035042485.1. Classification (NCBI taxonomy): domain Eukaryota; kingdom Metazoa; phylum Arthropoda; class Insecta; order Diptera; family Drosophilidae; genus Drosophila; species Drosophila cyrtoloma. The sequence goes on along the minus strand of JAWNLH010000206.1, from coordinate 46,297 downwards.
GCCCAGGACCTCCGTAGGAGGTTTAGAATTTCCTCCTATAGAGGCACAGGCGCTTCTAGTTGTTTCGTTTTTTTTTGTAGATTGTAAAATGCGCTATAACCCATCTATAACCATAGTGTGAAGATATAAGTGCATATGTGATAATCTGGGATGTGTCAATAACACAAAAAAGATGTGAATTTCTATATGTCTTATAAACATCCCCTGTTTCTTAGTTTATCCATCTTTGCCATTTCGGAGATGGCCCATTATATTTGTTTAAAAGATTTAATTGGCTGAAATCTATCAGTCTAATTAACTTCATTAAAATTGATGTTTGATTTAAGAGAGTGAAGTAGAAAAATGACCAAGATATAAAAAGACACATTATTGAATTCATAACCATGATATCGCCGTTAATCAAAAATAAAGCGATTAAATTTTCAATTTCGGCAATGTCAATTTTTTAATTCGGATGACATTTTTGATTCAAAATTGTCAAGGAAAAATGTTTTCCTACTTAAATTCGTAAAATTTTTATTTAAACATCTCTCGAATTTTTTGAGGAAAGGCGAGTACTATCATCCTTCATTCCAAGTATTTCTTCTGGGCAAAATCTGTCGTGAGATAGACGGATTATGGTGCCCTTTTCGTGATTGCACAGATAAGAAACACACTTTTGTGAGTGAAAATAATAACAATTTATATCAAAACGTCACAGCCGACTCATAAAAAGATACACCGGAAAAATGGGAGGTGCACCGGAAGGCCAACAACAAAGGGAAGAGCATGGATAAAAAAGGGCTTGCCCGAATCTCGAAAGAGTTGGCTCGTGATTTATTTAGAGTGCCCAGGACCCTGGCAAGAGATTAAAATCTTCTCCTGTAGAGGCACAGGCGCCTCTAGTTGAATACAATTTTTTTTTCATGTATTTCTCATTTTTTGTGACTAAAATTTGATCGGAATTTCTTTTTTAAATTTATTAACCCCATGCGTTGTAAGAAAATTGTCAACATGATGACATTTCTATGCTTTTGCAAACCAGAAATTACCGAGATATTATTTATGAATAATCAAACAGGATTTTATCTATATGAAAATATCAAACAAATTCCGTATTTTCAAGGCAAAATTAGATCCAATCTCCTCAATCCAAAACTCAAAGAGGATGGTACAGAAGTAAAGCAGGCACCAAATTGGTATGATATGCAAGAAGCATATAAAGATGATTTCGATATATGTTACAGTTTTTGTTTTCAGGATGATGTAAAGCTTTCTGATTTACAACAATTTGACAATCTTTGTTATCAACTAGCCTTTTTTCATTGCTTATCATATGACAGTGCCATATTTAGTAATACATTGGGGGAAAATTTATCAAAGAGTATTTTTTATAATGAAGAACATTTGAAGGATTTATATTCACATAAATTCAATTATGATACAAAATTACTTCTTGGAAAAATTTTTATTTATCAAATTGCTACTTCTGGATGTTCCCTGATAGGTTATAAGGATACTAAAGAATTAATTATTGATGTTGATACTGGAACGGATTTGATAGTTGAATCAGATATTATTGAGAATCTTTTTGCATATAAAAAATTGCATATTAAAAGTGATCTTTTTAATCTCCCTGGAAGATTAAGCATCCTATCAAAGTTATTGCTTTTCTTGATCGTTTTTGAAATTGAAGAGTTAATTGTAAGCTGTGATTGGAGATTAGAAGGATTTGAGTGTCTCACATTTCAAAATAATATTTTAGAAATTCAAAGATCAGAGTCGCAGAAAATGAAATCTATGAAACAAATAGATATCATGGAACAGCGAAGTATTGTGAGATTGAACAGTTTGTCGTTTATCGGGTTCGATATTGATTCAAATGTATTCCTACAGTTATTGATTTTGGCAGCTGACATTCAACCTGTAATGAAGGGACTGGAAGTTAGATTAAAGCAAGGTGAAACCCTAGACTTTGATTACGATGATTTACTCTCTGACCTTGGTGCTCGATTAGAGGTACTCACAATTAAAAATTAAAAAATTCGTGAAGATGTGTTAAGTAAACTTCTGCAAAATTTAGTATCACTTAAGAAATTCAAATTTGATTGTGATCGTTTCTCGGTGATAACTGCAAGGAAATTTAATAACTTAAAATCCTTAGAAGTATTGGAAATTAACACAGATTTGGGTGATCCCAAATCAGAGCCACCATCAAGTATATTAAAACTCGAATATTTGCTTGAGATTGTGGTTTATGATTTATTAAGGGCCATTCCCCAAATTCAAACTCTTAAATTGGAAACCGGTATGCTTAATTCTAAAACTGCGGAAGAATTCGGCAAACTCAAGTATCTTGAAGTATTAAGATTGGGTGGTATTGCTCAAAACGCTGATTTTCTCCATTCATTATTTAAGTCTGTCGAAAATGTGACAGATTTGCAAATTTCTTTCAATAATTTGGCAAATGCCACATCTTCTGCATTAGATGGTATTTTTAACCAAGATATTTTCAAACGGATCAAAAAATTGAAAATTCCTCAAAGAATGGAAACATGTGTCTTTTATAAGCTAATTCACAAAACACCCAATATTGTTGAATTTCAGGGGTTTTTATTGTCTTCTTCCGTCTCCAATTCTCCAGAACAATATATGCCAATTTTGCCTCATGTAAAGAAATTCATCTTGACACATCCTTTTTTAAGTGCTGTTAATTTGGTTAGCCTCGTTTCAAAAATACCACAAGTTGAAGAACTGGGAATTGATTGTTATTCACGTTCGAGTGATGTGTTTTTAGTCTTGTCACGCCTCAAAAAATTGTGGTTTCTAACTCTAGTTAATCGTTATGAATCTGTGAATCGATTTCCCATTATGGATTTCAATTTCTATCAGGAATACGACTCATTCTCTAGAATGGATTCATTAATGAGACTTGAGATTGCAAGCATTGATCCAAGTTTGGACACCTTAAAGATTTTTGATTTCTTGCCAAATTTGAAAATTATGAAGTTTTCTTTGAGTACTTCCCAATACTTATTATTCAAAAATCGAGCTCTGAACTCTAAATTTTTAGCCGATTTTTTGCCTAAAATTAAAAATTTATCTATTCTTTCCATCCCAGTCGACGATAATCTCCCAGTGAAGCTTGCCGAATGCTTTGGGAAATATACAAGCATTAGAAGTTTGTATTTAAATTATGGGGGACAGTCCAAGGAATTCTTCGGCAATTTAATTAATTCGATGAGACATCTTAGAAAATTATTTATTAGTGTTTCAAAGATTCGTGATGAAGATCCTGTTAAATGCTATCCTTCTAATGACTTTTTTGAATTGGGTTTTAGTTTGGAAGATCATCAAAAAACACAGAATTTATTAATAGGCTCGTTGATTGATAATGCACCATCACTACAAAGAATACTCTACTTGACCATCCAAAGTAACATTTATCGTATCTTTTAAACGTTGTAGAATTGGCAGACCTTGAACTGTGCATTCGATCTTCGGATATTTCTTATAGTCTAATAAATAGGTTTTCAAAGAAAAATGTTTGTCATTGCTGATTAATTTCATGTTGTCCAGCCAGAGATGATTACCATCGTTACACACCAATCATTAGGCTTGTGTAATATGATTGACGGATCTCTCCTTTATTAATATTTTCTAGTTGGGATACGTTCTGAATAATTAGGTTGGTTGGAACCGACATAGTTATTTATTTTATCTGGGCAGAATCTGTCGTGAGACGGATGACTGTAGCCTTTTCGTGGTTGCCCAGATAAGTAACACACTTATCTGTGTGAAACTAATAACAGGTTATATCAGAACGTCACGCCACTGCCAGCTGACTCATAAAAAGAAAAATCCCAAAAAAAGGGGAGGTGGGCCGGTAACGTGTGTGGGAGCGGCTGGAATAAAAAAGGGCTTGCCCGCGGCTCGAAATATTAGGCTTAGGATTTGTTCTAAGTGCCCAGGACCTCAGTAGGAAGTTTAAAATTTCCTCATATTGAGGCACAGGCGCTTCTAGTTAAATAAATTTGGTTTTTTTTTATTTTGTCTTAAGAGAATGAAACTTAACTTTAAAAGACATCATTTATTCTCTTTTTCCTTATTTATATATTATTTATCCAAATAACTCAAGTTGAAAATGAAAAACTAGAAAATATGATTTAATAGCAAATGAGTTATCATTGATTTACAGGTGCAAAGTGAACATAATTCCATATTTTATGACCTGGGAAGGGCTGGTAACGAAATATCACAACAAGTATAGTAAAGAGATAGGAATTGAGCCAAAAGTCGAAGCATACATTCAGTATATTGTACTCAATAAGACTCTGGAGTCTATTTCATTTGAAAGACGACGAAGTATTGAAGAGGCGGACAACCATGTGAGTCTTGAGCAGTTAGTGCTTAGATCATCAGGTGGAGATAAGAGAACCGACACGGAACCAATCAAAGAGTAATTGATAATTATTGGATTTACCCATTAAATAAATTGTTTCTTAAAGAAGTCTCCTTGAAACTATATTTCTAAAGGAATTATAGAGATTTTGTAATTCCAATAGAATGCTCATGTTTCGATAAGAATTGCTTCCATCAGACGAATTTTGCTTACTCTTTGACAGATTTTGGACTATGCATTGAAAAATCGTCGGCTGAATAGAAATCTACACTTAATGACTGGTTGTTTAGGATTCTGAAATTTACGTTTCATTATTAATTAATAATAAAACTGGTATATAATTAAAATCAGGGATAAGTTAGCAACAAGAAACCAAAAATGATATAATGGTGAGATAATGCCCAATCCAAATACAAGGCATCTTACATTCTATTCCATCGGAAAGAAGAGTAAATTTATAAAGAAAGACAAGTGTGAAGGGATCGAGCATTGGACAAATGAGATTATGAATAACAATAAAGAGTGTGATACAATACCAATTAATAAGAATGGGTAAGTTCATATATTACACATTAAATGAACATTCGTAGATGAAATAATTAGATAAATTGAGTAAGTTTTATATTGGGCAAAAATAACTTTGAATGCCTCAAAGTATTTATAAAAGAAATATATCAGAAAGATAATAAAAAAAAACGAAATTTATTAAACTAGAAGCGCCTGTGCCTCTATATGAGGAAATTTTAAACTTCCTACTGAGGTCCTAGGCACTTAGAACAAATCCTAAGCCCATTCTTTCGAGCTTCGGGCAAGCCCTTTTTATCCATGACGCTCCCCCACAGACATACGCATGTATACCATCCGCCCACCTCCCCTTTTTTCAGGCTTTTCTTTTTATGGGCTGGCTGTGACGTATTGATATAAACTGTTATTAGTCCCACACACATAAGTATGTTACTTACAGCCACGAAAAGGCTACAGTCATCCGTCTCACGACAGATTCTGCCCAGCCACCGACCTTGAGCTTCACAAGGGTCCAACGGGTGAGGAATATCCGGTTGTCTTAGGCTGCAGTAAGATTAGCAGACTACCACCTCAACAGGTGGAAGCCGTTACTGTAGAAAATCAAGTTAAGAAAAGAGTAATTCAAAGATAGCAAAGAAAACAAAAAATCTAAAATAGTTTATTTCCAGAAAGTCACAGACTCTCCATAAAAACAAAAACCCTAAAAGGGGAGGTGGGGCCGGTGGCGTGTAGGAGCGGCATCTATAAAAAAGGGCTTGCCCGAAGCTCGAAAGAGTGGGTTAGGATTTATTACAAGTGCCCAGGATCTAAACAGGAGGTTTAAACTTTCTCCTGTAGAGGCATAGGTGCTTCTAGTTTAATAAATTTCGTTTTTTTTAGGACTTTCAAGGAAGTCATAAAGCTAGCTTTCAGATCAGGTGGTGTCTTTGGGAGATCCTCTACTTCCTCAATCTTCACATCTTCTGTTACTTTCTTTGGTTTTCTTGATTTTTATTTTCTTGTTCAAAGTGTTCAACTTTATCCAAACCCATCTTCCCTAAGCTTTTATTATTATTATCTCTTTTCCATAACATTTTTATTCCTTTGCTAACTAATTCAAGTTAATTTTTTTTACATTATTTTTGTCAAGTCAGGAAATATTATCTTCTAAATTGACAATTTATCAAATCAACCTTGACATTTAGACTTCATTTTAGTGGTTTTAATGGATTTTGTAGATAAATATAATTGCTAAAACTACAAGTAATGAATTTTGATTTACCTGTTGTGTCAGATGCATTATTAAAATAATCAATAATCCATAAAAATTTGAATTTAACGCTCTTTTCTCACAATAGTTATAGATACGAGGAGAGCATATTTATTAATTATGTTCTTGGTTTATAAGAATATATTGATCTTGATTACCTGACATTGCTTATATTAATCTGAAATAGATCGCTAAATTTCCACATCTAATTACTTATGCGAATTCTGGCTTTTGTAATTTTCTCTAGAGACGTTGAATATGAATCCTCTATTCAGCACAAGATAACTATTATGTAATTAATGCATACAAACATTATTAACTTTGACCTTTAAATTTAAAATTGATCACCATCATAAAAATAAATACTGATCAAAATGGTTTAATTGATTTGTCAATAATACCAATCTCATTCCCCAGATTATGAGTAACCGAACTGTCAGATCAAAATTCACTGGTTTCATTTCTCAGCAGCAGTACTTTTATTAGATCTATGTGATTTCAATTGCTAAAGGCAAGGTAAAAAATTAAATAATTAATGTTTTTTTATTTAACCATCTGTTGTAAATCTTTGTAATCATGATAATATCTTGGGCCAGTTTGAGATAAAAACACTATTTTCTTAGAACACTTTTTAAAGTAAATTGATAATTGTTCCGCATCATTGTGTTCATTTTGTAATTTTTTCAGGGTAGACTAAAAAAATTCATTCAGAAATGAAATCTAAAAATTTTAGGTCGTCTGTTTATGTTGCCAAAATTTCAGGATATTATTGAAAATTTAATCGTCTTAACAGAGATTATTTGAACGAGGAGAATTTGAAAAGCGAAAAATGTTGTAATCCAAATAATAGTGATATTTTGAATTGCAAGAGAATATATTGTACTAAGATCTTGGCGCAAGGCCAGTTGAAAAACCCGGTAAATAGCTACAAACAAAAGTTAGAATATATATATACTTAAACATCTGAAGTATTACGAAACATTTCATCATCTCAATCAGACTTCATTTTCCAAGGATTCGCAAGACTGTTAATGTAATTATTGCCCAATCATTTGGTCGGTATGAGAATTAATGATTATGAGTGCAAATCATCCAATTACAAATATTCAGGAAATGATCTTCAAACTGGTATTCATGTTTCGTTAGGATATAACAAAAAACATATTTTGATCTTGAATAGTAGGATCCAATTGATTATTTGTGGCTTATCCAGCAATAAACGTGCAAATTTGCATATATATTATGAATTAAGGACTTTAAAAACTCGGCTATATTTAACATAGAAAAGTCATAAAAGTGAAATAATAATGTTTTCCTCCAAAAACTTTATTGATCGATATAGACTTGAATAGAAGTTTTAAAATATAACATTTTGTTAATAATAAAATGGTCAGATATATTTTTGTGGCCTATCGAAACTTCAATTATATTTTGAGAGAGAATATAAAAATTCGATAAGTTCACTAACATACTCTTCTTTATTGGTTGAAGTCAAATATCCTTCTCTTAGAGATCTGAAAATCGTGATATCCTTTAATATGCATGATTTAAGGCTTACCTGGTCATCACATTGAAAATAGAATTCTGCTTTCATGAATTTACTTAGTTCATCAACAAAGCTAGGATCAGAAGGAAGGATTTCTTTGATGAATGAAGTGTTGTGGGTGTATTTGACATATAAACAAATAGATTCAAGATATTTGTAGCCAATATATGAATTCTGTATCTGGACAAAGTTTATATCGAATGGAGAAATGTTGCTAAAAATGAAGCAATTTAGACTTTTTATTTTATTATTATTTGACAAGCTTGTATCTTTTAACAAGGAAACCATTTTTTCAATATATTCTGGTTTAGCCTTAGATTTAGATTGCGAGTCAAAAATCTTTGCGAGTATAAATTTGATTAATAAATTTATGATTAGTCCATCAAAATAATCTGAAAATTTTCCCAAATAACTATTTACTAGTTCAAACAGCATAATATGATTAATAAGATGTGCCGGACGGTTCAATAAGTAATACAAGATGGACATTAAAATTAATTTAACGTTTTTTTCTTCGAAATTTTTCTTATTTATATTTAAAAATGGTTGGATTTTAACTTCAATTCCTTGATTTGGTGTAGTGTTGTTATGTGCACTCAAAATGATTATTTTAGACCAGTCATCAATCATTTCATAAGCTGGGCTTATACTCTTAAGTAAAAAACACAAATGGCAATGCAACAAATGAAAAATCATTGGTTGGTCATATGATTTCCTCATTAATTCAAATGTTCTTTTAATTTTGAAATCCATGGATTCTAAAAATGCGAAAATTTTCCAAAAGAAAAATTTATTTCATAGAACGGTTAGAAATCAAATTTTATAATTATAAAGTCAATAAAAGGATGATTGATATATTAAAGGGTATCATCAAGCAATAGTCATATAATGAAACCAATTGAATTCTCATATTTCAATTATCTTTTCAAAGTCAATTTGATAAATACTTGAGAGAGAAATCCTCTTCTTATCATCATGGATTTAATCTACTCAATGAAAGTTTGAATGAAAATTCTGCCTAGTCATAACTTTAATTGAAATCCATATATTCATTGAGCCTGTAGCTTAAACATTAACGATTAAATCAATATTTATATGTAACAATATAAGTTTTGATATAGCTCGACATCAACCATAACTCGAGTCTAAAGGCTTACAATGAAAAAGATTTAAAAAAACAATGGCTGTTATCGAATTTGAAAGAATCCATTTTGTCGTAACTAACCAACATTTACAATCAAATTAAGAAAATATATATATGATGATGGTTACTTATTATTATACCAATCAAAATGTATTAGTAAACCCTGCAACGTATTATTGGACTTAAGATATAAATACCAAATTACATTTAATAATAGTGGTCTTTAGAAAATGCTGTCTCTCGTCTTGATATATTTATCGCTTTGGTAAGAAAACCCAAGGACTTTATAGCATTGAATTGGAAATAGTGTTCAAATACGAATGATGGCATGAATAAAATGTAAAAAAGCATCAAGTCACACTGAAACAGGTTCGTCTGGGAGTCGAACTTATTGATGAATAAGAGAAATCCAAAGTCCCAGACGAACCATTGAAAAAGATTTTGGCAGTTATAAGTATTGAATTAATCCTAAATGTCCCAATTGACAATTAAAATCTATAAATAAAACTTGAGCTATCTTTAAGGAATTTGCCAAAAATCCAAAGCTAGACTTTGCTCTAATATTTCTACAAATTTAACAATCATCCGAGAAATATGGGTCTTTAGTTGATCTAACTCCAAAATGTCAATATATTTTTTATCAAATGAACATGCGAATTAATGAGCAAAGCGGACCATTTCCTACCTAGGTTTCATGGTTCAGACTTTATCTATGACTATAATTGATTCTCGGTGTATAATATTGGGGCAATTTGGTGTGATATTCCATTTTTCCAGCTTGAAATGATTAATTCTTGTAAATTGACTTGATGAATTCCTAGTATTGAATCATCTTTCCCTTAAGAAAAAACAATCACAAAGATGTGATACGAACTTGCCGTTCCTGGGCAGTTCCCACTTTTCTTTATATATTCTTCTGTAAATAAAATGTCCGTTGCTTCCCGCCTTATTATACTTAGAATGTATTTGAATTAAATCCCCATGCAAAATATTATTTTTTCATTAATGAAATCAGTTACAAGAAAAATTTAACACAAAACTATACAGAGATCATCAATACGCCAGGAGATTCACGCCACCAAGAATGACCAGCATACATGAAATACACAAGGTTCAGAAAAATACGTTGGTAGGAAAACCTTGAACTCTTAAGCATAAAAAAACAAGATTTGTCAACTAGGAGCGTTTGTGTCTCCGCAGCACGAAGTTTTAAACCCGACTGAGGTCTTGAACACTCAATACAAATCCTAAGCCCACTCTTTCGAGCAAGCCCTTTTTTATGCATGCTGCTCCCGCACACCACCTCCCTTTTTTCAGGGTTTTATTTTTATGGAGAGGCTGTAGGGTTCTGACGATTAAATATTTTTAGTTTATTCTTTCAGCTGCTATCTTAAAATTTTATTTAATATCAAACTGTCACTTAATTTAAAAATTTTTCTCCTTTTTGAAAAGTTCAATTCTGAGTGAAAGGAAAATTTTAAATAAATCTTTGAATCAAAATTCAAAAGAAGGGTGTTTAAAGCTTTGTTTTTGATCATGCCAAGATTATTTGATCTTTTCACTTCTTCCAACAAGTACAGAAACTCGTATAACCATCTTTTAATCAAGGCTCGACGCTTTCGTCGAGCATATTAGTACAGCTAAAATTTTCAAAAAGCCTTTTATCACTCTTAGTACAGTTCTTACTGAATGTTCTACTATGACCAGAGGTATCCAAGAGAGCTGTAACAATTAGAAAATCTTTTAATAGTCTTTTGCCGTTCTCCTGTACAAGCAGAAGCTCTAGAAATTTTTTTGACAAAGCAGCTCGACCATATAAATTCGAGCAGTCTATACCGGGGAGGCAGAAAAGTCACAAAAATAGTATAGCTCAGTCTTTTGAAAAGGTTGACTCCGACCATACAATGCAAATCAAAAATCCGAAAAACGGGGATCAATAATAAATTATAAATATGTAAATATCTACAAGCATATTTATGATCAAAAAAACAGAAATATTGTTGATTAATTTATTGATCATTATCTTTGAAGTGTGAATGATTCAATAAGTACAGAAAGAGCCACGACCGAGCTTTTGAATATTCTAGGAGATCAAATATCATTTTTTCTCTGCATCTTGTACTTTTTTGAAATCGACTCTTTTTTTACTGTTCCAATTTGCGTTTTGGCTAGAAATATCAGGTGAGTACGACCCATTCCTATCTTTTTTTCTAATTCGGTCATCCGAGTCATCATTTTCCTTTTTGATCACTTGATTTGAAGAACTTTCAATTTGAGAATTACTTGTGTAGTTCAAGGCTTGGTCGGAAATTCCATTATTATTCGGAAGTTTCCGTCCTTGAGCCTCTTTACTACCAACTTCATTCCGAGCTTCTTGCAACCATGCTCGAATAGCACCTGAACTTTCATTGTAGGCAATTTCTTCGTCTGCAATAGAATTCACCTTCCAATTATAAACAGTTACATTTTTAGTAATCATTGCTGTTGGGACATGTTCGAGGCTCGCATTATAAGTGACATCTGAATTTATCGGTGTATCAATTGGGGATTCATATTTTTGTAGATTGCTTTGGGTATTTTCTATAAGATCTGATTTAGATACAGGTAAGTCAGGTATTTGATGGGGATCACACCGAGATCGAGATGAAATCTTGGTTGTCATTTGCTATGTAGCTCTTAGTTGATACTGAAACGCTATCATCGAATAATAACATTTGCTTTCCAACTTGTGTTATTCCTCTCAAGCAGATGAGAATTGCTAAAAGAAATATCATTATGTTCATGGGTTTGGGATAATTTCGACTTAAATAGGTTTTTTTGTTGATGTTTCAGATTTAAATTAAGAATTGCTGATTTTGCAATAGATTTTAATCAATTTTCAATTTATTTCTGTTTCTTTTGTTTGATGATCATTGAAATTTAAACACCAATTGTACACTATTAACGTCTTTCCTTTTACCATTGACTCTTATTCTAGTTCCAAGTCTCATCCTAGTAAAAAAAATCAAGCTTTCTCATTTGATAGTGATAATTATTTCGAATTCATCAACATAAAATTTTGAAGATACAGTAACATTCTTTGTGAATCTAGATCATGATTCAATCTGAATCCGCTAGTTTAACAATTTCCCATCCTCGTTTGTCTCATTTAAAGGATAGACTTAAGGTTCTTTCTTTTGTTTAAGACATCATTCATTTGGACCTTCTTTTGCAAGCTGGCACCTTAACTATCTTTCTTGACACTTGAATACTTGTCTTTATCGTAATCTGTGATTTGCAAACGAGATCATTCGATCTTCTCTTTTAAATTTGGACATCTAGCTCTGCCATCAAATATCCAAGATATTCTTTATAAACTTTCAAATATAAATGTGTGTATGCAATCTTCGTGCTTGGAAAATCTCATAGCACGAATAATCTATAGAATACTATAAATCAGCAGATTCAAGAAATTTGCTAAAAACCTTGAAGAAGGAAAGTTCGATTCCATCCAAACAAACTTTTCTACAACTTGTTCAGAGAAAGATGTCATCCCTTCTATAAAGAGAGTTAGAATTGAAAAGTCTTGCTAAAAAGAATACAATAGTGATTTATATTTAATCATTCTTTGTCTGTTGCCTATATAGACAATGCAAACTCTAAAAAACTTTAGATCAAAGGCGTAAAAAGGTTTGGCGATTTAAAAATAAGGATGGGGGCATGCCTGAGTTCAATTATCAACGGAACAAATTTTCGATACATTTAATAAGGCCTAACAAGGAAAAATAAATCTTTGAAAGGCAAGCAATTATAAAATTTTTCATGAGCTCAATAGTAGATGAAATCCTGAACTTGAAGCCTGAAAACAAGGTTCTAGAAGCATCTTCAAAAGAAGATAAAGTTACTAATACATAAGATGGATGATAATTCCCGAATTTTGTTACAAAAAGGGCTCGTTATTGAGCTCCAACTTAACTTCAGGTTCTAAGAACCTGAATAGTGTCTATATTAACGATTTAAATTTATAAATTTTAAATTTATTCTTTTTGTTTTCAATCGATCAAGAACATTAAAGCCAAAACAAGCATATTGTGAGATAATTCTATAAGAAAAATTTTAATGCAAAAAGAATCTCAAGCTGCGATTCAGCAATCTCAAGTTAAGTATCAATCTCGGCACGAAAATGGATCTTTTAAGCAGATGCATCTAATGGATGTATTCTAAATTCGAAGCGAAATTTTGAGTAATAACTTTAAAAAAAGGGCCTGATCTTGAGGTCTGAAAGCTGGGGAATCATCCCAACTAGGTTCTATAAAGATATTCGATGTTAATGGCATTTAAAGCAAATATCATGAGCGAAGCGTGCTCATAAGTCACAGATGGCCTAAGATTGTTTGCCTAAAAGAGATTAAGAAACTGGCCTCTGATAAAAGAGTCTTATTATTGGATATCTTGTTTGTGAAAACTCCCCTCAAATTCGGGACTAGGGCTTGTAATATGAGATTCGGAAAAGGTTCTGGTTTGACATGTGATACCATAGAATACAAATGATATAGGATCAAAGCATTAATTAAGGATATTAATTCTAGCATGATTGTTGGGAATATAAATAGATCATATCCGATAAATTAAAGAAAACTTACTTATATAGTAATGATTTTTAATAAGTTTTCAACTAAAACAGGCTGTCTCTTGATTGGAGACCCGAATGACACACCAGAGGTGATGTACAAAAAAATCACAATGAAATGTATCTGAGTCTATGATAATCGTAAAAGAGCTAAAAATCAATTGATTTTGCTCTTGATTCCAATGACTAACTTATTTCTAGTTAGAGACAATTGGTATATCTCTGACCATCTATCTGTTGAACAAAAGTTAAATTTGAATTATCATGAAATTGTTCAGAATATATTGCGATTTTCAATCGTAAGAAATTGTTGAATCGCGAAATTTCGGGCAAAATTCAAAATATAATTTTGAAATGCATGGATTTAAAAATTTATTTCTGCTGAGTAATTTTCAGCAGAAATTAGATAACAAATTTGTTCAGCTGGATATAATTAAAAGAGAAAAGAAGATCAGGTGATCTATTTGCCTGATAAGATTAAGAGAGCAATTAATCTTAAAAGACTGATTTCTAAATTTGCCAAAAATGGCTTAAAGCCTTGGATAGAGCTCAATGAAACTCGAAAAAGTATCTTAAGCTTATTACTAGAAATGAAAGACAAATTTACATAAGGTCCTTTGAAAAGACATTAGTTACCTTAAAAGCAATAATTAGAGGAACTTCTGGAAATCAATTAAGAGTTATGCAAATTATTCAACATCAAAAATAGGAACAATTAGGTTTACGAAAGTTACACCAAAACATCTGGTTGCTATGTAGCAATCTTTTAAAAATCTCAGTAAGGCTGAACCTAGAGATTTCAAATCTTAGCTCCGAGATTTACTATATCTCAGATATCCCCATTAGTTGGATGGAGATAACCAAAACTCTCAAATCAAGGCGAACCAGCAACGCATATGCGGATGATATAATCTCTGATTAAGTCTATAAATGAGTAAAAATGATACCGAGTCTATCGGTCTTATACCAATGAGTACTTTTAAGATATTCAATGGCATATATAGTGAAACAGAGATTCAAGCCGAATGGTGGGACTGTGCAATCGTTCTTATCTATAAAAGATGATTGTTTAGACGCCATTAATTCTAGGAGGATTTCTCTTACTAATACGTTATTAAATGTAATAATGAAAAAAAAACGAAACAACTAGAAGCACCTGTGCCTCTAAAAAAAAAACGAAACAACTAGAAGCGCCTGTGCCTCTATAGGAGGAAATTTTAAACCTCCTACTGAGGTCCTGGGCACTTGGAACAAATCCTAAGCCCACTCTTTCGAGCTTCGGGCAAGCACTTTTTTATCCATGCCGCACACATACACACGCATGCATGCAATCATCCGGCCCCACCTCCCCTTTTTTCGAGGTTTTCTTTTTATGAGTTGGCTGGCTGTGACGTGACGTGACGTTCTGATATAAACTGTTATTGGTTTCGCACACATAGGTGTGTTACTTATCCGGACAACCACGAAAAGGCTACAGTCATCCGTGTCACAACTGATTCTGCCAAGATGTAATAATGAAAATCTTAGCAGAATAATTACGAAATATCTATTTAGATTATAATCTCTTGATAAGAGAGCATATTGGATTCATCCGTGGCGACAAGTTTGAAACCAAAACGCAATTCTATGCTTCCTTGATCTAAACGGCATATGATATAGTGCCCATTCAGGACTGTTTATAAAGATGAATAATTTTGGCTTTATTAATAAGATTTTCGTAACTAAACAATAGTTATAATCGAAGTATGACTAATTAAATATCATAATGCCAATCAAATCCTATCGATAAAACCTAGAATGGATTATTGGATTTAAGATATAAATGCTAAATCACATTTAATAAATAATGACTTTAGGAAATATTGACTCACGCCTTGACATATTTAATGATTTTGAGGTTTCCACGACTTGGACAATTATCTTCATGTAAATTCTTTAATGCAGGATGGTTATTAATTGTCATCGTTCTTCGGTCAAGATACTATAGAATATTAACAACATAATTAATTTTGAATATTTGATTAAAACCATACAAATTTTAACTGCAAAGTTCCTGATTATAATTATCGATAGATGAACTAAACAAATCATTAATTTACAATAATATATGTACTAAATTTGAAGCCTCGTGAATCCAAAAAATAAAATTTTATAGGCTGAATGAATGGTAAGTTATGAAATAAGACAAGAATTAATAGAGAAAATGACAGAAATTGGTCGTGAATGTAAGGATAGAATTGTTTAAAGACTTACCAAGGACGATTTAATAATAATTATGTGAAAAATATTTCCTGGCCTGCATATAATATTTTATGTTGAGAATGGAAAGAATCTGGATCGAATCAGATAAAATTACTATAGCTTCTTCAAGATATATCATCATAGATATGAATGCAAAAAAATGATACTTATCAATTTCATTTGAAATCAATACTATTGTCTCAATGTTTCTTCTCTATAAAGTAATAGGTGGATCTCATGAAATTATCGAAATCAACTAAAGCAAATTCGGCAAAAGTAAAGTTAGTCATGATCATCTAGAAGAAGTATAAGATTTGGAGAGATCGAGAAAAATCGTTATAAAAAGATAAGCTCTTTCCTATTTCTGATTGTATTAAATCAACATTAAGAATGCATATTTCAGAAAACAGTGATTCTATTTGACTCAAATATTTTAAAAGAGCCTTTCAATCTTCAATATGAGAGATGATTATCAGATAATTAACATTTTGAAAGAGTTCAAAAATTAAATGCTGGAACAGTAAGAGAATGCTGATCATCAGCCAAAAAACTTGTTCTCCTATGCTTTATTCGCAGAAGATCAAACGACATTTTCCTCTTGGATCAAATACTTTTCATTTTACATTTTATATTTGATTCTTAATTTTTAGTTCTTATGTCAACGTTTTCAATTTTTACGAATAGAAATACCTTAGTACTTCAAAGTCTGCAATTTTTGAAAAATTATAGGATTAATTATTTCATATGTTAGCATTTATTACTGATAAGAAAGATCCTGCATTAATTCCCATACATCACAATAGAAATATGTTAAGTATGCCCAAACTTATAATTTAATATTAAAAGAAATAAATATGTTATATGGAAATAATAATGAAATTATTCTGTATACAGTGTTGTATCATCAAAATGTTTTTAGTATGCTTTGAATCATCTATAAGTCTTTAATTAATATCACACAATGTTCAAAATCAAATTAAAACATTGAAAGGAACTATTTAAGAAATAAATGATGAATTATAATCAAAAAAGATCATTACCTGAAAAGAAAAATAACACGGAAGTAACTGAATCGTCTAGTCATTTTGACAACAACTTTTTATCAAGGCATCAGGAGAAAGAGAATTTTACAAAGTACATAATCACAAAAATTTCAAAATCAATATGTGTAAAATTAATATTGTTGTGAATTCAATGAATTTAAAAAATCAAAGTCATTTGCGAATTAATATTCACAGGGAACTTACTTATCTTGAAGGGATTAATAAACCACTAGAAAGCATGATCATTAGTTGATTCTCTTTTAATAATAAATATCTCTTTCTTATACTGATTTATAATACGAATAAGACTAATCTTTTTAGATTTAGAATATAAAAATAAAATCAATAAAATGTCTTTACTTATTGTTCTAGATTATTTTCACCAGATACAAAGTATCTTTTTACACCTTCCTTTGAAATACTAGCTATTCGAGTGACACCACCAGATGAGTTATCTCTTTTTGTGGCCAGATGCACAGCAGTTTTTGCAAATTGGATTGCTTCACTTATGCCCATATCAGGCTTGTATTGATAATCACAGAATCCATAGATAAATGCAGAGCCACTTCCTCCAATTAGAATGTTTTGATCTTCTTCAACTGTTCCACAAATGTTAATTTTATAAATTCTGGCACGATCATCGAATCCCGCAACAATAATGGCTGCTTGCAACTGTTCCTTGTTTGATCTTATTATGTTTCCTATCAATCTTGCAGCCTTCTCGACGGATGGAACACTGTTCTCTAACAAACTCAACTCCTTGATTTCTTTTTCTACAATTCTTTGAATTCTCTGAGTATCTGCTGCAGATCCACTCCTACAAATATAAATGTTCTCAGTCAATTTATTGATTTTATCAGTTATTCTTGATGGAATGTAAACCCCGGATGATGTTCTGCTATCAGCAGCCATAATAACGCCATCCTTGTACTTAAAGGAGATTATTGTTGTTCCTGTTGAAATTTCCTCCATGGGGAATACAATTGATTTGTTTTATATTCAATAATTGAAAGAAAGGCTTTAGAATTTGAATCAGTAGTCAAAATAAAATGAATCTACGAGGATTGTAACAACGAGGATTTTGTATCCATTTTCTTGAAATATCTAATAAATTGTCTTTCTCTTTAAAACTTGAATTATAAAGTTATTAAAGAAAACCTTTATCTTAAATAATTTGAAAGAGCATTTCTTATTGCTTAAAGCAATAAAATCTACCCAGATCAATCATAAAACGAATAACATATATATAAAGAAATCTCGTTTGAAAATTCAATAATGTGTTAGTTATAGAATAAAAATTGAAGAAATATTTTAAAGGCCAATGATAAATTATTATATATAGCCATACATGTGAATCTTGCTTTCAGCATGCAAATCTTATAAAAATTTGATTCGAATACTTTTCAAAGTTAAGATTGGAAGTTTATAAATAAAGATGTATAATATGGAATCTATGAAAGTGATTTTTACCTTAAATATATAAATTAAAATTATGTTGAATCTTATTCTTTTCTGCACTAAAAAATTATTCCCCTATGCTTGTTTTCTCATATAATTGGAATAGAATGACTAAACATAAAATTTAGAACGAGAATTATTTATTTATAGGTCAAATTATTTTCAAGTCATCCAGTAATTAATTTTGATTTTAATCATATTTAATTTATAATTATCAGTTGAGAGTCATGATGGAAAGAGGAATGTCCAATATTGAGCATAAAAGTGAGAGTATGCTCCTCCAACTAAAGAATTCCCTGGAGAGATCAAGAAGTATGTCCTTAAGGCGTAATACCATGATTAAGGTTGAAGAAGACAATAAGACACATCTCTCCACTATTAACAAATACTTAAAACTGAAATATAATACAGAAGGCGAGATTACCAAGGAATCTCTTTATGAATCACATATTAAATCCCTAATGACCAACATCAAAAGCAAACAACTCCACGAAAGGTTGTTTAGGGTCTGTGATCATGAATTTGCCTCTATTAAAGATTCTTCAGTATGGCTTACCAAAGGAAATATGAAGCCAAGAGATGAAGGAGCTTATTGCTTCCTTCAGGATAGAAATATATTCTTTGGAGAAAAAGTCAAGTGCCCGCATTGTAAAGCTGTGCCAAAGACAGTAGATCATTTTGCTACTAAATGCGATCGTATGCTAAGTCATAATTAAATGAGAAGGCATAATGAAGTGTTAAGGTGCATACACTTATCATAGAAAAGAAAAATGAAATAACTCCTGTCGAGGTTGGAATTACCAATCTTAACCCATTAACTCAAATTGAAAATGAAAATACGATTTAATAGCAAATGAGTTATCATTGATTTCTAAGTGCAAAGTGAATATAATTCCATACGTAATGAGCTAGTAACGAACAAGTATAGTAAGGATATAGAAATCGAGTTAAAAGTCGAAGCGGACATCCAGTCTATTGTACTCAAGAAAATTCTGGGGCATCGAAGAGGCGGACAACTATGTGAATCTTGAGCAGTTAGTGCCCATATCATCGGGTGTAGACAAGAGACTTGACACGGAATCAATCAAAGAATAACTATTAGATTACCCATTAAATAAATTTGGTTTATCACTTATTTAAAAATTGATAGATGGTTCGGTAATAAACAAGCAACAATCGTTAATCTAATGAACACAAGACTTAAAGTAAAACTTGGTAAAGTCCCTCTAAAGAACGTAAGGTCAATCTACAAACTATATCGTTAAGGCTTATGCAATTCGGGAAGATTTGCTAAATTTTATAAAACTATTTATTGTTTTAGTTATTTGAATAAAAAAATCCTACAAAATTTTATTTTGATACTTTCAATGCGATCTCTCGTTTGTAATTTTTAACTAAAATTCCTGTTTCCTTTTCAAATTTAACTAATTTTTCAAGGATATTAAAATGAAATTTATCAGTTAAATTATCTCTTTTTACGATTGACTCAAGAATTTCATGAACAAACAAATTAAAATTGACATTCTCAAGTAAAGAATAAAGAGTTTCTTCGGGTAAACCATCTATGTTATGCATATTAATTATAAATAATAAAAAGGGATTCGACTTATTGAACCTCAAATGACCGAAATCCTCATAATTAAGTATAAAATAGGTGATAAAACCCTTTTCATACTTCTCTTCTAAAAGATTGTTGTCAATTATGAAATTACAGAGCAAATCATACTGTCTGTCCATCAACAGTTCTTCTGAAATTTGATTTGTTACACATTTTGGATCCAAATTATTTTTCTTGGCAAATATTAAAAAAATTTCAACTAAAGAATAATCCAATTCGGATTCCTTAACGATTTCATTAAAATAGAAAGGACATTTGTCTGAAAATGCTATAAATTCCAAACTTAAAATTGTATCGAGCTCAAAAATTTTGAAAAATAATTTTTCGAAACAAATTTGCAAATCTTTAATTTCACTACTCAATGGATCAATTAGTAAAGAAATAAGATGTAGCCAAGAATTCATATTATTGTCAGTTAGATTGTAAATCCCTAAATAATCTCCATTGATTACTCTGACAAAATAATTAGAACTATCAAAGGGGATATTGTGCAGGGATTTATACATACACTCTTCTAGTTCATTATTGAAGTTTGTAAAATTGCCTAATATGACCTTAAGTAAATCAGATTCAATTTTATATTCTGTTGCCCATTCTTGTATGTTTTTTGCTGGGCATTCTAAAAGCTCATCAAATGCCGTTGATAATTGAGGGAATAGACAAGAAATTTCACTATAATTTCCCCTTATTGCATGTCCTAGTAAATCAGTGTCTTTCAATGTAAAATTACAATTTAAAAATTCTCTTAGCTTTTCTGTAAATTTTAAATTATCATTCAAGCTTAGTTCAATTAAATGTAAATTTATGTGCAAATATTGAAAACCCATTTTTGATTGCTTGGATGAATCTTTCAGCCTTAATAATAGCATTTTTCTGAGTTCTTGTATGAAAATCAATTTTTTATTTTCTTCCATTTTGCAATCTGAATCTTGATTGCTATTTCTTAAATAGCTTTTAAAAGATTCCATTTCATATTCAAACTGTTTCACTTGTTCTGCAGTGATTTCAGATTCTGGGATGTGATTAAAATTATCTGCTTTTGATGATTCTTCGATTCTGTTTATTATTATTTTTGAGCTTTCGTTACAAGAATTATCCATTTTCGCTTTTATAAAAGATTTCAATGTATCCATTGCGTTTAAGTCAGAAGAACCATTCATGTATGAATTTATAATTCGAATGGTTTCTTTATAAAAGGGGACATCTTTTATCCTGGTCCGCTCATCATCTAATGAACTAAAATAGGAATCCATCATGGGGTGTTGTTGAAGAAAGACGAACAAAATAAATGTCAAAGATATCGAAAATGATTGAATTGTGTAAAATTCTTAATTGGAAAACATGAACCAGAAATTTTGAAAAAGTAAATATTGATTAAAAACGGGTATTTAATTGACAAAAAAATCAATGTTTGTTATTAATTTAATGATTACAGCATTTTAAGCAAATTATTAACATCAAATTTGTTGCATAATTGCTTGAATATTATGTCTTAAATATTAATCTAGAAAGGCTATGAATACGCCAAATTTAATAAATATATGTGTGATTTTATGTATCCTTTCCTTGAATAGGTTGATTGGTATAAGCATGGGAATGAATTCTTTTGTAAGGGGGTTCAGGGTAATTGGCTATTAACCATGTAGCTTATAATTGTAAAATAGATATTATTACGAATAGTAAATACTTTTTTCAAATTATTCAATAGCAATCTGATTGATTAAGATATAAATACGGCAATCATTCAATAGATATGTATTCTTTAAATAATCCTGCATTAGAATAAGAAAAATTTAATGTTTCTTAAAAAATTAATTATGTGATAAAATCATTTTAGAACAATTTGGAAGTGTAACATTAATACACGTTATTTTCATATTATTAAGTATTAATTATATACCACACCATTCTTATTCGTAACAATGGACTATTAATGCGATTGGCAACAATGATTAAATATTTAAAGTTATTAAGTTGATACAATCTCAATAAACATGTGCAAGACGAATTAAATCATAGCAGGCATAAAATCACCTCCATACAATTTTGCTATATAATATGCATTTTATAATACCAAGGATTGGTGTTTTTATTTAGAATCCTGGAATCTTTTTCTTAACTCTTTGAAAAATTTTATTCAAAATAAAAATAATTAAAGCAAGATATTGCAGCTCTTTTGGATAAGTATTCAATCACTATTGAGAAGGAGGGTATACAACGCTCGTGCTTTAATATTTGCCATACGTATATAGTCTATCTCGTGCGGTATTCTGCTAGTTCAACTAAATCTTGGCTGAGATTAATAAAAGTGCCTGAATCTGGAATAAAATGTCGACAAAGAATTTTATTTTGTGTATAGGATATATGTACTGTTTTTAGTCATTCTTTGTATCCAGTACTTAATGGCCTTTCCTGAATTTATAGTAGCCTGTTGGATTGTTTTTTTCGATCTTCCTAGTCCAAATTTTCGAATCCAGAATGAACAAAATTTTAATGACCGTTTAAAAATAGATTTTAAGCCGATCATTCATTAACAATATAATAGAAAGGAATTTCATTTTTACAAATTTTATATTATTTGATTTCTTCACTAACCGCAGTAAAAGTTTTTTAATAAATTCTATGAATCAAATAAATAAATACTATAACATGTAGAATGTGTTCAGATGGCATTCAAACAGAGCAAGTAGAAATCAATATTGTACTGTCTTGTGACATGGTATGTATTTTTTAAAATAGAAACTTGGGTTTTCTATAAAAAGTTTAGTTAGCACTATCGTAATTCTATCAAAATTTTTTTATGCTCTAAAAATAAGAAAGGCTGTAGATTAAAGTTATCTGTAACATAATTCTGCAGTCTCTACTTAGGTGATAGAGGTGTAATTCTTAGCATTTACGACATATAGTCGTTCTGTGTGATGCAACTTGGAGTTTGCTTTCAAAATTTTAGGTGTTTATAATGTTTGTATATATATGGATATGAAGTCACGCCATTTTGGATCTAAAACATATACCTGCTCTTTTCTATCGAATATCGTCGAAATAGAATAGAACATAGCCCTTATCTTGGAGTAATTCGCAGAATATTTGTCAAATCTTGCCTTGGCTTGGCCAAGTTTTCTCTATCCTAGGGAGTTTTTAGCAACCTGTTTGAAAATAAGGGTTTCATCAATCACTCAATAGCTATAGCAATACGGTTCAATCATTAAATTGTTTTAGTAAACTATATCTATTAAAGAAATCCAATTTGATTCAGTTAGCCTTTTTTGTAAATAATGTTCAAAAGAAGGATTTTCCAAACCCATATAATGAGTTCTAAATATTATTTCAGCTTATTTTCATTAAGTAATGAATCAAACAATTCAAGACATATTTAATATCTGAATTTTTAGGAATATGAAAAGTATCAAGAAATTATGTGGATAGTTGACATAATATTGAATGTAATCGAACAAATTGAAACAATAATATTTATACAACCAATCCCGTATCGAATAAAACCCTGTTCTGATTCAAGACATATTAAATTAATCGAATGCATTTAAAAAATTGTAATTAGAATTATTTACTTTTAATATTGGCTTTCAAATCAGTAAATCAATTATTTACTACTACTTATACTTTAACTTGAAATAATTTATATCAGCTTTGACTGATATTTTCGAAAATAAGTAAATTTTGCACAAATGTTTTATTAGATGATATTAACGATAATAAATGTTGTAAAGTTCATTTGATCAAATTTCAATGGTTTAACTGAAAAACGAATAGGATCACTAGAAATTCAACTGAATATTCAGCTTTTGTCAATTAAATACCTCTCCCTCCTCTGTAATTTGCTGAAGCAGTTCTCTATATAAGTCAAATGATTTTTTTATAGCTGAGCTAATTTCATACATTCCTGTGTAATTCTCATCCTGTTCTTCTAAATTTTTATTTATATCATTCAAGTGATTAACTAATACAGCGCTGTCTTTTTTTAGCTTCTCTAGATTTTCAATTGAAAGCATGGGGATTCCAAAATAGTTGATTCCATTTGCAGAAATTAAATCTAGAAAAGAAAATATTTATCAAAGGGTTATCTCTAGATTAATAAATCTTAGTGCCACAGGAAATTGACCAATCATTTTAGTGATAAAGTAGAGTATTATAAAAATGACCTAAGAGAGATAAATATTTATTCAGAGTCATCTGAAATATATGTTTTAAATAATTCAATAGATGGTTAGTATCCGAATCAGTATTTCCAAATTAAAAATTGTTATTAACTTAACATGGAGATGCCAAGATTTGCGGCAGAAAGTTCAGAATTAAAATTATTTCGTTGATGCAATTTTATTGTAAAAAACTCTAACGCTGAAGTTATCAATCTCCTTCTTAGACGGTTACTAATTCACTTTAGAACGTGAACTAATTACCCTAAAATCTAGGAACATCTAGATCAAACGTTGGAGGTTCGTATTACAGGGCATATGAGAAACGATTCTTGGAAAGAATCTTATCTCAGTTGCTTTCAAGCTTTTCGATTAAATAATATTTCGCAGTCTACTTTATCTAAGACACAATCTTCTCCAACGATTTTTTCTGGCGAGCCATTTTGTAGTTAAGTATTAGCTGTTCTGCGCTTTTAGGTAGCTTTATATACTTTTATGAGTTGATCCAAATTATTTCACACAACAATATTTGAACCCGACCATAAAATTTTTTGTTATTTTTTCACACCACTGCACAAAGGAAACTATAACTTCCACTTTTAAATTTAAAATTCGTCGATGGTTAATTCTTAATTTTTTCCTAAGTAGATACATTATAAAATAAATCGATTCTGCTTAACTAACTAATAATTATTGGAATTAAAAAAAAAACGAAATTTATTCAACTAGAAGCGCCTGTGCCTCTATAGGAGGAAATTTTAAACCTCCTACTGAGGTCCTGGGCACTTGGAACAAATCCTAAGCCCACTCTTTCGAGCTTCGGGCAAGCCCTTTTTTATCCATGCCGCTCCTGCACACACACACACGCATGCAATCATCCGGCTCCACCTCCCCTTTTTTCGGGATTTTTCTTTTTATGAGGAGGCTGTGGCGTGACGTTCTGATATAAACTGTTATTAGTTTCACACACATAAGTGTGTTACTTATCTGGGCAACCACGAAAAGGCTACAGTCATCCGTCTCAAGACAGATTCTGCCCAGATTATTGGAATTAACCTAAAGAAGAATCATCATCGGTTTATTTCTTATTTTTGTGCTAGTTTTTGAATTCAATTGTGAAGATCTTTGGCTTCGATAATCTAGTCAACATTTTCTACGATATTTAAACAAATATTACTTTAATAGATAAGTTTTGATTTTAATGTTAGTATTGAGTAGAGGCTCAAGATTCACCTTTCACACCTCTTTCAAATCTTGCAATCATGCTTATAATTTATTCATGGCTATCATCTTCCTCTACACCTTATCTTCTTTCAATTGATAAAGATTCATGTTGCCTCTTAACTACTGTAGACTGCATAAATGCGTCAGATTTGGTCTCTAGTCCTATATCTTGCTATATTTTTGCGGTATTTATTTACTAGTCAGTCACAAATCACTATGAATTTTAATAATGATCGCATCAAGACCATTTCAATGATTGTAAGCTTGAGCAATAATTTGGACAAGAATAAAGACTTCTGTAATCTTATTTAGATGATTTTATCTCTTGCTGCAGTTTAATGTAGGCTCGAACAAGGAGAAATACACCAATTCTTCCAATTATAAGTTTATTCAGCTTTATTATGATCTAGAAAACGATCAATTCTAAGTTTTATTGGTTGATAAATTTAATAATATTGCAACACAGCTCGTAAATATCTGAAGTCCATTTAATATGAAGTAAATATCATTCATATGCTCCATCCGTGCTTGTACTATTGGCACACGAGCCAATTAAGAGTATAAGTCTACAACAATGCTTTATTTAATAAAATTTTAAAAGTTTTTAATGTATATGACCTTACATAAAAAAAATAAGAATTTATGTAATGGATAATCTAATAGTTACTCTTTGATTGATTTCGTGTCAAGTTTCTTGTCTACACCTGTTATCTGTTCACTAACTGCTCAAGACTCACATAGTTGTCTGTCTCTTCGATGCCCAAAGTTTTCTTGAGTACAGCAGACTAGATGTACACATCGACTTTAGGGTCAATTCCTATCTCTTTACTATTCTTGTTGTGGTATTTCGTTACCAGGTCATTACGTATGGAATTATATTCACTTTGCACTTGTAAATCAATGATAACTCATTTGCTATTAAATCGTATATTCTACTTTTTTCATTCTCAACTTGAGCTAATAGGTCAAGATTAGTAATTCAAACATCAATCAGAGTTATTTCATTTTGCTTTT
Organism: Drosophila cyrtoloma; assembly: GCA_035042485.1. Taxonomy (NCBI): domain Eukaryota; kingdom Metazoa; phylum Arthropoda; class Insecta; order Diptera; family Drosophilidae; genus Drosophila; species Drosophila cyrtoloma. Next base: position 20,091 of record JAWNLH010000206.1, on the reverse strand, counting down.
TATCATGTAAGAAGATATCTGGTTCATAAAAAAAGATAAATATCTTTTTTTTTAATTTCGAGGTATGGAAATGTAGATTTTGAAAGTCAGATTCATGCTAGAATATATAAACAAATGATAGGGTCTAACAAATCAGCATAGTATTTAGGTTATATAGTAATCATTACTGGAGATTAATAAAAAAAAGAATTTGATATGCATGAATTTAAGCAATAAACATCCTCTAATAACGTTCAAACAGCGATAAACTTTGCCCATGTTTTCTAACTGTTTTAGTATCCACCGGGTGACCACCTATAGTTTATAAGATAGGTAGACAAATCTATCTGAATTGAATAAAGAGAAACAATGATATTTATGACACATCGTAAATTAAAAATTTTGCTTTTGGACATCTATGAAGAGATTTTAACGACCATTGTTAAATATCTAACAATCAACATTAGATTCATTTGTTGATTTGGTGTCAAACCCCTGTGACTTAGTTACATTGAGCCAATAATAATAATAGGGATAAATCCAAAAATATTGGTTAGCTACATTAACTAATAAGTACTCCATTACCATGGCCAACCATACCAGTCATTAAAATTCTGTGAATCTATCTCAAAGAAATATTTAGACAAATTAGCGTTCAATTATTAGCTATTTTATCCAATAATATGCTGTTATGGAATCAAAAAAATCATATTCTGCTGCTGTATGAATATTTAACGAATCATGAAATATATGAGTATTTGTCCTGCATTGGCGTGTGGAAATGACCGATATATTTTCATTAATTTGAGCTTTAAGTATTTGTGAGATCTGCAAACCATATTTATCATTGTAGAATTCGATTTAAGTATTTCGAATACATCCATTTATATATTCTTTATCATGAAGTCGGATTTGAATTCTTTCACTATTAAAATATTCATTAAAATTGATTACAAACCCAGATTCAATAATGAATAAATCTTTAGAAAAATATAACCTTATTTAGAAGTATATTCATTTGAGGTTCAAAGGAATCATGCGATCATACCAACTGCTTCTATTACATGGTTGAAGGGTATATGTCTTACTCGATCGATTCAATCTATTTAAAAAGCAAAGGATAAAATTTTAGGATATAATTCATCCTAATGGCTTTGACGTATAATTCTATTTTAATTTTGAGAACAACTGATTGAAATTACATTAGAAGAATTTGTGTCAGTTATGCGCTTTTTCTATTGACAAATCATTCGCGTTTAAAATGCCCGAATAATACTAATCTAGAGCTACTAAAAAAGCAGAATAAATGTGATGATAAAATTTTTAAATTGAAGTGGATATATTAAAAAAAAGTTTTAAATGACTATATATCTTATCAATAAAAATACTTCGACCTTTGGAATTTATTTAAGTAGTAAAACTCTCTTTCCTATGTCCCATATTGTGGGTTTTACAATGTTGATTAAGATTGTCAGACCTTGAGAATGTCTTAAAACATCCGGGATGTGGGCATTTGAATGGTTTTTCTCCAGAGTGCATTTTCATGTGTCTTTTTAAATGCTCATGTCTTTTAAACGCTCTATTACAAAAAACTGAATCACAAACGAAAGGCCTGTCTTTACTATTTCTGGATACGTCTTCCATGTTTTTTCCTCTTGGTTTTGATATATTGCCATACAAGCTATGAGGTTTTGCATGATCCAAATATTCTAGAAAATTTCTATCTGGTGTATTTATCTCGTTTTCCTTTTCTTCTATACATTTAAATGGGAAAATGTTTTCTAAGGTTTTGAATTTCTCTTCTAAACTTATATTTTTTGATGGTATTTTCGGGGTATCATTACTATTTTCAAAATGATTATAGCCATATAATTTTGTGTTGGGCTTTTCATTTATCCATTCTACGACCTTTGCAAAGAACTTTGCATCTATAAATTGCGAGCATGTTACTTTAATCCTCTGTGATCCTTGACTTGTTTCAAGCGTCAGGTTTTCAGAAAATGTGATTTTGTCTAAATATTCTAGTAATGATTGTGGTATATCAGGGCCGAGTAACTCGTTCACTATGTTAAATAAATTCATAGCATCCAAATAGATTAGTCCATTATAGTCTAAAACTTTCAAGGGTCTCCCTGTTTTATATAATCTGTATGCATGTGGGTATAATTTGTATTCGTCTAATATTTGCCTGAAACGAATTTCTAAAGATTTATCCAGGAAGTCCATGCAGTCACGTATTCCTATAATTTATAGAAAGGAGACAAATCAAAAACCAATAGTATTTAGAAGGATAATTATTTTGAAAATAATGATTGGTTGTATTTATCTATAATTTTACTTTTATGATCCAATGAATAAAAAATTTGAAAGTTTTGACAAGCAGCTGTGCAAAATTTTATCGAGATAATCTTCGAATCAACAAATCATCTAATAAACAACCTTAAAGAGCATTTCATACCTATAATGACTAGAGCCCGATATAGATTTTTTCAAGGAATAACGATAAATTATAAAAAGGTAATATTTATTAAAAGAAAGACTGATTTTTGACTTCTTAAACTTATTGACAAAAAAGAGAACAACCTTTAAGCAAAATGAAAAAGGAGAATGCATCCCTCTTGCATTGCTTTCATTTCCAAACAGTGAATTTGTATAATTTTAAGACATTTGGGATAGTTAATTGATCATTATACGTTTTATAATTCATTTTCTAAAATGATTATTAAAAGATGATATATTTTCGGTTTTTTTTCAAAAAAGCCTTTAAACGAAGTTAGAGTAAAAATTTATTTCAAACTAGAATGATACTAAAAACCAACAAGATCTAGTCAGGATTTATATATCTCCTAAGCAATTTCTTTTCTTTGGACATCCCGCATGTAAACCAACAAAAATCTTATCTAAGAGCAAATACCACAGATTAATGATTTAAACGAAATGAAATGGTTCTGACTGATTGGATGATTGAAATTTTGAATTCTTTTGATTTCTAAATTGTTAAATCATTTTTTTTTGTTTTTTACCTAAAATTTGTCTATTATCTGAAACAACGATTTGAAAATTGATTTATGAGTTTTCTAACTATAATATTTTAGCACAAAATGATCTTCCTAGTTCAAGGTATGATAGTAATTGAAGACGAAATGAAATGTCCTGACTGAAGCAGGAAAACACAAATATATCAAAAAGCTCATAAACATTTAAGAAATTACACCTTAATTTTGTAAATTCATAAAAAAGGTTTTGGAAAAAAATGCACTAAAGAATGTCTAAATAAAGTAATTCATAAACAAAAATTACTTCAAACCTGAGCAAGATACGATTATTTGATGTAATTATGATAATTATAGAACTTGAAAATATAACGGCTTAGTATAAATTTAATTCACAAATTCTAAAAATAATTTAGAAGCATAATTTCCAATTAACATCTATGTATCTACATGAAATAAAATTCTCTGATCTATTAGAGAATTTCCGATAAGGCATACAAATTGTTTGCTCTATTATATTTATTGGACCCTTAAAACCGAGCCTGAGCACGTGTATGTATACAAATTATCAAGTGGCTTATTAATGAATAGCATTTTTAATAATTATTTTTATAAATTAAAAATCATGGGAGAATGGATGTCACTTTATATTAATATTATTTCCAAATTGATCTCTATATAGACATCATCCTCTTCCAATAACTATCTGTATATTAATATTATTTCCATGTTGATCTCTATATTGACATCATCCTCTTCCAATATCTATCTGTATTGGAATATCATGCTTGGAGTGCCTTTCTACTCCCAAGACTTACTTAAAATTTTAACAATTTTTTTTCATAATTTGAATCAAAATTTATAATTGATATGATTGACAGTAAAAATATAAATTTGAAGATTTTTTTAACCATGAGCTTTAAAATAAGAAACATCTTTTCCTATTTGATTGCCAGCATCTTATATCTTCTATTTAAAAGTGAAGATAAAGAATTGACAATTAATTCATCAATAGATAATAAATTTATAATTATTGACTCTACGAATTGTCAAGATATATTCCAGAACAAATGGATTGTTTTTACAGACTGTGAAAATCTGAATATGAGTGAAATTTCAAAAAACATTGATTGTAATTTTGCTTTACTTAAAATAAACTCCTTGAATAATGCAAAAATCGCAGCCAGCCTTGGAATAGAAAATCTTGGTGATGTCCTAAAAATACAAAACGGGAAAATCGAAGATATCAAGACCAAGGTAGCAAGAACAGTTAATAATCAAATAACTACTGTTGATGCTATTGATTTTCTATTATATTTTAAAATCTTGGATTTCAAAAGTAATTTGCCAAATGACATTACATTTGAATCTTACTTATCTAGCCTGATAGATATACTTACAAATTAAGCGATCTGGATTTTATAGATTTGAATGAATGTTGCAGTCTCTAAGTCTGAAATTACTTAAATTCGAATGCTTTTTAAATAAATTTTTAGATTATATAATCAGTTTTTTTTTAATTAATTAAATTTTATAGCTTGAAGTGCCCGAGCAGAAAAAGATGTAATCGATAAGGGAATTTGTTAAACTTTAATCCTTTTATCGATTAATTAATTCTATAACTTTGTTGTTCCCCGAATATCAGTAAAATTTAGATGCCGAATTAAAACTCATCACTATGTGATGACCCTAAATAATCAGAAATTTCTACAATGAACATTAACATTTTGAATTAGATATGATGATTAATTTATTATTTGAATTCCACCTTTTATTTTAGGATCTTAATTATCTATCAAACTTTTCAATTATATTGGTTGTAAAGATTTAAATAAGAAAAGTATTTGAAAATCATTTATTTGAGGTGATAAATGATTATATCCACGACGGAGCTTAATCCAAAGATTTTCATCCCAACAATTATAATTATGTGCCTAACGGTTTTCATATTTAAAAAATTACAATTTTCATTAAAATCTAATTTTTCAAAAATTCTTCTCATAAATTTTTGTACATAGAATTCATTCAAAAGGACACCAAATTAAAGAAAGAGAGTAAATCATCTTCATTCTGTCTTACTTTATATTATGCATTTTAAAGTGCAGAAATTTGGATTTTCCAATAGAAACTGAATGCGTTGCTTAACTTCTTGAAAATTTTTATCAGTAATAAAAGAAATATAAGGAAGACAGAAGGCTGCAAGTGTCAGTAAAATATGTACTATTTGGAAAAAAGAGATTTAAAACTCGCGTCTGAATATTTATTACACAATACTCGGGTGATATCGTTTAGTTTCAAATTAGTTTATGTTTAAATATGGAATGGATACAAAGCCATTCCACTTTGGCTTAACATATATCCTTTTCTAATTATTAAAGATTATTGGTAATTTATTGAATCAGGTTTGTACGAAAATTTTCATCTCTTGTCTGGATCGGGTTTTTTCCATCTGAATTGATAGAATTTTTGACAAATTATTTTGAAATAAGATTTTCACGAACCATTTAGCATCTATAGTAAAAATAAATTGGTTTTTTTAATTGTGTATAAAATAGCACTTATAAATAACGCTAATATATAAGGGATTATTGAGACGAGTAACAAAAATGTAATCAAAAGTTATTCAATCCTCGATATAAAAGCTAGTTGATGGAGAGCTGAATGTCAAATAGGGTTAAAAATCTATTCAACCATATTTCTGAAAATATTTCAATCCATATCATCTGAGAAATATAATGTCATAATGTGTATATCAACAACTATGAGAAATCTTTATGTCTTGAAAGATATGTCTAATATTATGAAAATATTTGTGTCTTAAAGAGTGTATCTAATATTATTTAGATTCTCAATAAGAAAAAACAGCATTTCTAACGATAAAATAATTAAATTTTGTTTCCATTCGATATAATAAAATCAATGAATTAAGTAACGAAAAATGATGACGAATCATTCACGAAATTTATTTTCAAAATAAAATTAACCACAGACAAAAAAGCATTTGATATATACATGTCTTAACGATTTCTTTTAATTTAGAAATTTCGTTATGCATTTTATAGATCTTGATCCGCTTTCTTTTTGCTTTCAATCTTAGTGACAAATTCTTTTAATTCAGTGGCAACTACCCCATTTTTGCATTTTTCTATTTTCGCTATTAAGCAGATTTCTTGTTCACTTTTATTTTTATCAATGTATTTTTGGAAAATATCTTTATCAATCTGAAGTTCTATTGGTTGGCTGCTGGGAAATTTCAATAAAATGCCGTTAGCAGGCATGAAAACTGGAATTCTATACTCTTGCAGAATATTTTTTCTAAGCGCTTTCATCCTGGGCTTATCACCATGAACTAACATTAAATTTTTAGGTTTACAATCATTAATTATTTTCATAATTCCCAAGGTATCTGCATGGGCACTAAATGCAATATTCTTGACCTGGATGTTTATGTCCACATCCATTCCCTGTATTCGTTCTACCCTTGATCCGTTTAATACTCTATCACCCAATGTTCCTCTAATGGAATATCCAGGCAAAATAACAAGATTATTTTCGTCTGAACAAAGCTTTGTAAATATACGCAAAGAATGGCCCGAACTTAACATTCCTGGTGACGAAAATATAACACAGGGTCCATCATCTTCACATCCTTTAAAATATGGCTTGATGTGATTAAATTCAAAAGCATTTCTTTGATGTATTCTTTCTCTAACCTGTTCATTTGTATAATTTATAAATCTTTTATATATTTCATTAGCTTTTTCAGTTAAACCACCGGCGAAATATATTGGAAATTTAAGTCCCAATCTATTCCAATATGAATCGACAATCAGACATATTTCTTGTGCCCTTCCCAAAGCTGCTATTGGAATTAAAACCTTTCCATTCCCCTCTAAACAAGTGTGAATGGATTTTAGAAATTCCCGTTCTCTGCTTTTCCTACAATCTCTAATTATGCTTCCATAGGTAGACTCGGTGATCATGAGGTCTGGGTATAACGCATCAATAGAAGCAGTCGCCAGGTGCTGGTCTGGAGTTGTACTATAGTCACCTGTATATACTAAACTTGTGTTTCCAACTCTTACATGGAACATGGCGGCACCAATTACATGCCCGGCATAGTACGGTGTTATAAAGAAGTCATCGTCAATCTCAACAGTCTCGTTGATATTTATTGCTATTACTTTATTCATGCAATTTTTAATATCTTCAGTTGTGTAATTTTTATCCGATTTATTTCTCATTGATAAAATTTTTTGGCAATCTTCTAATAAAATAGGCAGAACGGCCTTGGTGGGATGAGTCATATAAATTGGTCCATTGTAGCCGAGTATTTCAGTTAGATAAGGAAGAGCACCAGTATGATCTAAATGAAAGTGTGAAATTATTATACAATCAATTAATTTATCAAAATTTCCACTTTTACTTAAACCATCAAAATCTGGAAATCTCCTCGAATCTGTATATCCTATGTGTAATCCGCAATCTAACATGATTGTTTTGTTCTTAATCGTTACAACAATGCAAGATCTTCCGATTTCTTGACCAGATCCAAGCGTTAATACTTCCATGGGGAAAATTAAATAACGAACCTTCTGGCTTTGAGACAGCTTGATTAAATATTAAAGTAGCAAAATAAAGTGTATCTTTATTTTATTGAATATAAAAGAGAATCATGCATGAATCACTTGATAAAGGTGAGTGTGTTGTAATAATTACATATTTATGGCTATCTAGCCTTTAACTAAACATGAGTATTTATTAATAATGATTAATATTGGTTAATAATTTTAGTTATTGCAGCCTAGATCTATAATGAAATCCTTTTTAAGTAAATTATATCTCTTCTAAACAAGTTTATACATAATTAAACAGCTCATTTTAGCAGAATAATTCGGACATGAGGTGATTATTAATAATGCTACTCATTTATCTCTATGAATGAAGTAGCAAAGAGATTTAATAGATTCCGATTGGTTATTTTGCTAAATTTAAATAGAGTAACAACAACTTATATATTATTTGGAACCTCTTTTTCTGAATGAAAATATGAATTAGATCCAATGAGTTTATTTGATTTGAATGATTATTTAAAGACGATTAACGACTTATATCCATGATTTGTAAAAGGGTGAGTTCATTGCCCAAACATGAGTTGGTCTTCATTCTTGAATTGTTATTCAATGAGTAAAACAATTAATATATATTTAATGATTATATTTTACATATTAGAAAGTTTAAAATCACCATCATGCATTCTGCAATTTTATTATGTATGTAACCTCTCCCGAGTTCAAATGAATTGTTCCTAAAAGAATTATCATATTAATCAAATTAAAAACGGGCTTTTTGACTTGTCAAATCGACTTATTGATTTTTGATGGTGAATTTCATCTCAGTTTCGTTTTTTAATCTCATTTATATTTAAGCATCTAACATTGCTCTAAATTTCAGAGAGTCTTTTCTCTCTCAGTGGTTTTGAAAAATACGAGATTCGGGATTTAGTAAAGCAATTTCGTTTACATGCAAAACAGTTAATTATTTTAAAAAAAATTTATGGATCGAAAGAAGTCCTTACAAAGCCATGTTTCCAATTAAATGATTACAAGCATGCAAGATATTATGAGTATGGTTGCATTGGAATAGAGAATCTCTAAGTATAAGACAAAGCATTCACTATAAACATGCAATGCCTCTCTTATACTAAGTAATTAAAAGTTATTAAATGTATGATATTTGTTTTAGCTCGCCAAAAAGTAATTTAATAACGTAATTCGCATGTGAAGGCTGATTGTTTTACTCCGTTTTCTAGTCTTGGAATACAGAGAATTCTTGTTTGAATATTCATTTGGTTGTTTTCATAGATATCATTCATTAGGAATAAAGCTTTTTAGCTTATGTATGTATGAATAATTTAATGATACCTATCGGAATAACTAATATTTAAAGGGTACAATGATCTATGGTGTGGATAGTTGATCTTATGCCTGATAATTAGAGGATACAGGAATTTATGATATGAATAATTTGTCTGATATCTGTTGGAATAGCAGATAATTAAAGGGTGCAAGAGTCTATGATATGAACGGTTAGTCAGTTTGGTATCAATATTAACATGAAATTTAATTGAATAATTAGGAGCTAAAGAAGATTTTTCTTTTTTATTAATAAAGTAATAAATAGTATGAAAATTGATACAAGATCATATAAAAGAGAAGATAGCTGGGCAACAAATTATAAACATGGCTTGAATAATTCTATCAGGATAGAATAGCATCGCAACAATCATCCAAGGCGGAGATTGAAATCATCAAGATCAATGCAATAGTCCGACATTTCTAAGTAAAAAAATAATTTAATAAATAATTTTGTGCAAAATAGTTATCTCAAAAATATCATCGACTCGCCTTATAGATATTATATTCATTCTTTTGAAAGAAATGGTTAATTTTCTCTGAAAAATATTAATATCTGAAAATCATAAATCTTTTCGCCTGAAAAGTGCGACAAAAAACCCAATGTCACCTTCCTCAGTTGATGAAGTTCGAACAACCAAATCTGAAAACGGATATCCTTCGTGTCCTCTTCTATCTGTCAAATCAGCTATTCTTTCTAATTCATAATCAGGGTTCTTTTCTAAGGCTTCCATCACAACATCCTCACCTTCTTCTTGATGTTCTGAGCACACAGAGTAAACAACTTTCTTTGGTTTAAATTTAAATGAATGATTAAGCATCATTGCCTGAACATTTTTGAGAGTGTCAATTCTCTTCTGATCCTTTTTATAATTGGCATGTATTCCAGATCCAGAACAAGATGGATCTAATAGTACATAATCAGCTTTATATTCTTCCGGGATTGTTCTAAGAAAATCCTTGTGAATTGCCTGAATATTTGTTGCCCCATACGCCTCGACTTGGGGTTTCAACAATTCATATCGACCCTTGTTTCTCTCAAACGCGTAAATAACACCCGTATTTTTCATAATTGAACACATATGAGTCGTCTTATTTCCGGGAGCAGCAGCACCATCAATTACTGATGAATTCGGCTCTGGGTTAAGTATGAAAGCTGGCAAACAGGATGAATAGTTCTGAACTTTTATTTTCTCCATAATTTCAGGTGACTTAAATAGATCAGACGTTGTTCTTGTTTTTACTGTTTCTTCATTTAATACCTCGAATTCTTCAGATTCTGTTTTCTCGTCCTTTATTTCTTCTTGACTTTCATCTTCTTCATCGATGTCGTAACTTTCAATGTCACATGAATCCTCCTTTAATTCTGCTGTTTTATTAGAAACCTCATAAACATCCGGGATTAATGTTGGCACTAAGCAGAAATCTACAAGATCCTCTGCAGTTCCTTTTAATGTGTTTATTCTGATGAAAACTTTTCTCTTAATCTCCTTTACCTTTTTTTCACCGAGTAATCTCTTAAATTGACGTCTAAATCCATAATTTTTAATATTCTTTGTCAAAATTTCGTAAGCAATAACTGATCCAAGTGACATATCTCTCATGAATTTCGATTCTTTCACGATTTCTCTGAGTACGTCGTAGTTAATTAAAACCTTGTGGAGCAAAGCGTGGAATCTTTCTGGTGTCGGTGTTTTGTAGACTTCTGATTTTATTGTCGCTCTTTTGCTATTTATCTTAGAAACCATTGCAGCAATCTTTTTATAAAAATTCTGTTTCCTTTGATCTAATTTTCTAAACATACGTTATAATTAAAAATTTTTTAAAACGGAAATATTTAATAATTTCTAGAAAAATTGTTTACATTGTAAGACACTCACCATCTTGCAAAAAATATAAATTACATGGCCACAATTAACATATTAGAAATACGAAGATGCTGTCTGATTTATTCATCTATCATTAATACTGATTGAATCATCCAGTTTATTAAAATTACATTTGATGAGAAAAAATGAAGTTATAAAAATGCCTAAAAAAAAGTAATTTAATTTCACTATATTTCTATAGCTAGTGAATGATCGGTGAAAACCTTATTGTCAAATGGGTTGCTAAAAACTCCACCCACGAGGAATGGAGGAAACTTGGTCCAGGCAATATTGGAAAAACGCTCAACGAATCACTCTAAATTCAGGGCTAAGCCCTATCATACCCTGGTGGGCTTCGATAACTAGGAGCAACATATATGTTTTATACTCAAAGTGGAATGGCCTCATGTCCATATATATATACACTTTCTTAAAACACCCGGCATTTTGAAACCAAACGCCACACAGGACTCCTATGTGTCATAAACATTACACCTCTACCTCCTACATCAGACATGCTTTACAGACAACTGCAGCCTGCTGTCTTCCTTATTTTTCAAATTCATAAAAATTTTCACAAGGAATTAAGAAAGAGATTGTCAATCTCTTAATGGAAACACCAAGTTTCACTACTATAAAGTGCTTATTATACCGCAAGACAGTATGAAGATGCTTTCCTTTCTTGCTCTAGTTTAAAGTCATCTCGGACCATGTAAAAACGCCTAGATTTAAGTTGTTATGGATTTCCTAATTATAATTACATTCAGTATACGATGTCATATTTTATTTACTTAATGTTTAATCGAATAATTATCAACTACTTTTTGATTGATTTCGTCTCAAATGTCTTATCTAGACTGAGATCTGAATATTAGCCGTTCAAGACTCTCGTGTTGTTCACCACTTCGATAAACTGGATATATGCCTTATTTATTGGCCAACCTTATCTTTTTATTATCTCTTTTGTGGTATTTCGTTACCAGCCCTTCCCAAGCCATTAAGTATGAGAAGTGGTTAAGTATCAAATAATAATCGTATATAAGTCAGTAATTAAATTAGACACGTAAATATTAATCGATTTTCCTAGCTAGCCAATCATATAATAATGGATAGTAAATGAGAACCAATGAATAATTATAATATCTGTTGGGCAATTGTAAAGAGATGATAATCTAATTAGTTACTTATTTTTAATCCCTTTACAACAGTAAAGTAATAATAAGACTGAGATTTTAGTCGCATCAAGAATTAAGATGGTTTTAGAAACAAAGCTTGAGAGACCAAACTTAATCGTATAAAATCGAAGGAATAATGCAATGATCGAAATCAAATCTGAAGAAACCTAGCTGAATCAAGTTGTAAAATGGAGCAAAATAACATGATTTGATAGGCAACAGAATTATCCATAGTTTATAAAGTAAAAATTTTAAAATTCTTCATAATCCAGCGATCAGAGATTGAATAATTGATTTTTATTCAGCATTGAAATAGCTGAAGTTTTTTGGAATAAAATCAAATGAAAATGATCAAATTAAATCCTTGAAATTTTGATGAAATCCAAAGAAATTATATATAAAGTAAATTATAATGATATAAAAGGATAAATATATTTCAGAGCCAAAACATTTCAATTGGCATTGATTGAGATGCAAATCTTTTAAATACAAAAAAGATTAAATTAAATAACTGTTTGAAATAAAATATAATGAATTTACGAGGAAAATGATGGTCATACATTTATTTCAAATCGTAGCCGGTTTGAGTTTTGCTGATAAAATAGACTATCAAATTTATTATTCAGAAATTAATGATTTTAAATGGTTTTGTCGAGAAGCTCAGCTATATTTTATTCAGTATCAAATAGGATATTTGACTTCGTATATAATGTTGGAACTTATGATAAAGCAATTTAATAAAATTTTTTTTTTGTCATTTAAACCATAGCTTGCCAGCTTGACCTTGGATATTAAATATATTATACTATTTGAATTGTGAGCCTTGATCAGTTAGTGCACAGATCATCGGGTGTAGATAAGAGACTTGACACAAAATCAATCAAAGAGCAACTGATAATTATTAGATTACCCATTAAATAAATTCTTTATTTATACTATTTGAATGCCGTTTCTAAGCTTTTAAATATAATTCGCAATACCCCATAATAAAACCAATATATTTTTCTCGCAAATCTCATGATTTTAGTATCTCTATTTATGATAACAATAAATAAATATTTTAAACCACCATTTTTATTAATTTGATTAGTTAACAAGACAATTCTCATTTGTAGATATATAGCCCCTCAAGTCTGATTCCCCTTTCGCATTCAAATCAAAATGATAAATTTCTTCACCAATAAAAATTTGTTTTAAATTCTATCAATTAAATTTTTCTAATTTAATCCTTAAAAATGGAAATGATGAGCCCCAAATGCTGATTTGTATTTTGTTGATCAGATTCCTTCATGGCTTAAGGATAATGACGCATGTTTTTGATTCTTCGAAGAATTCTATAGGGGTGATAGGAGTTAATCAGAATGGAAAAAGCAGTGAAGTTATTTTGAAATCGTTCAAAAAGCATCCGAATGAAGATATTCTCTTATTAAAATTGGACAGTTCAATTATAGTAAATATAATATCACAGAATTTCACACTAACAGGCAGGGATGAGTTACTGATAACTTACATCATTGAAAAAAAAACCGGGGAGCATCAGAGTTATAAGAATGCACTCTTCCGATCGATCACAAGATCAAGCAAGTCTGACTACGAAAAACTGTATGAATTTGATTCGTGGTCTACGCCAATGGTGATGCCTCATTGGAGTGAAAATCGTATTGGAATTTTCTACAGACCTAAAGATAAAGATTACAATTCTTTTTCAGTATTGGAAGAGTCTAAAATTGAAGAGCGCCATGCTTTTAAGAACTTTCTGCTCGATGGTCTACATTTCAGCACGATCACATCCTTTAATTATGATTTAATTTCTTATATTGTCTTACACAATAAGAATAAAGATGGTATGCACGAGCTGAACATATGCTCAATTGATGTTTCGGGAGAATTTAATCTGGTTCATAACATTAAATTGCCTGAAAAGATTGGCCCAGTTTTATTTGCAAGCATAGCTGACCAGATCGCAACTGACATAATTTTTATTTCAGAAATCGATAAAAATTTTTATATCAATCTTATATCGAACACCTCATTGGACCCAGATTATAACCTGCAACCAAAGGAAATGCTAAATCCAAAGAATTCAGTGAAATTAAAATTTGGTGACATTCAAAAATGGCAAATAAATGGATTTATCCCTTTAATTAGTTATAAAATAGGAGAGGGAACAGAAATTCCAGCCGGATTGTTTATTACAGATACTACCGGAGAAGGAAAAAATGAAATTTATGTTTGCAATTTGAATAAAGGCCAAGGTCTCAAAGTATTCACCTATAAAGATGGTTCAATTCAATTGGACGCTGAAAAATCAGCCAACTTGGAAAATCATAGGAATATCCAAGCTTTAACATTAGTAGAAGATAAAAAAGACGGGGTTTATTCATATCTTTTTCAGTATTTGACGACAGATGACAAGATCAATCTTTCCTTGATCGACATTGATCAAACCTCTCAAAATTCAAGCATTACATTGCTTGCAACTGGGTTTAGTGACAAATCAGGTCATCATTTCATTCCTGGGTCAAGTTTTTTGATCATTTATGAGAACAACAAAAAGTTCATAATGAGGTCGCAGAACTTACAGTTCGGATACCCCTCTTTGAAGTCTCATAAGGAATTCGCTGGCCTAGGGCACACGAACTTAATCATCAATAATATTAGACTGAAATATCCATTCAAAGAGCCGAATTCAAATCATGTAACTCCGGATTCGACAGGGCTTCCTAATACTTTCATTCGGTTTGAGAAAACCAATAAAATCAACTGTAAAATGTATTTTACCGGTGCAAATCATTATCGAGTCTTTGTCGGATCATTAATAGCTGTTATTATCTTCTTTGTATTCTGGTTAATCCTGTTGATTCTTGAATCCAGAAAAAGAAAGCCAGATTCAAAAATCGCAAAAGCTCTTTTGGATGCTTTATAAAAAGACATACTACATTCTTTTATTATGAATAATAAATCTTATATCCAATTTTATTTTAAACGATGGATATTCACATGTCTAAGAAATATTTATATTTAATGTATATGATTTACATTAAAAACAGAATCTTTAGATAAATATTTTTGATCATCAATTGGACATGTCAAGTATTATTTAATGATCTCAACAGTAAATTAAATCAATATTCATTTAAAATTTACTGATTCATTTGATAAATACGATGACACCTGCTTCACGATTTATTTCATACTATTAGATTTATAAATTATAGCTGAAAACCTATTCACTATTGATTCGGCCAAATGTAAATCTACCTGTTAAAATTTGTTCTGTGTTTGAATGAATTACTTATAGTGTCTTATGAATTGGAGAAATAATTTTCATCTGGTTTGCTTGCTACTTCATAATATTATATTTGGTAAACAAACCCTCCCAGGCAAGAAGATATATAATTTCTAGTTAAAATCTTGTTTATACATATATATTTAATAAGTAAAACTTTCACTTGATGAAGATCTTTTCAGTTATGATTAAACATACAACATGTATATAAGTGCAGTATAGAAGAAGGTGAATATAGACCTAGTGTAGCAACAGAAAAGCAAACTGAGATTTCTACTTTGGTCCTCTCCCTGCTTCTAATGGGGTTTTAGTTATTAATTAGTACCATATAGACCTAAACCTGGGCAGAATCTGTCGTAAGACATATGACTATAACCCTTGCGTAGTTTTCTGGATAAGTAACACACTTATGTATGTGAAACTAATAACAGTTTATATTAGAATGTCACAGCCTCCTCATAAAAAGAAAACCCCGAAAAAAAGGAAGTTAGGGCCGGTGGCGTGTGCGGGAAGCGAATGTACAAAAAATGGCTTGTCCGAAACTCTAAATAGTGAACTTAAGATTTGTGTTGAGTGTTCAAGACTTCAATAGGGGCATATAATTTATCGCTGCATTGACACAAGTGCTTCTAGTTAATAAATCTCGTTTTTTTACGACACAGTGAATGAATACCAATTATATTTTCGCAGAATAAAATTGGGTTTTTATCTTTCTAACAAGCATGTGCATTGTATATGTGTTGTTATGATCTTGCCTATCTCAGCAATACCGATCATACCAGAATTTTAATTATATAAGTCCAACATTACATGCAGATATCAGATCTTATTTAATTTGTGATACATCTTGTTGGCACAACTTATTGATATTAAAATTAAAAATTCTTATCCTATGTCGAATATAACCCAGCACTATACACAAACCACATCCCTCCAAATAAGCAGTTTATTGCAATATTGATTATTATTATTGACAATCAACAACCCGGTTAGCTCAATCGGTAGAGCATCAGACTCTTAATCTGGGGGCTAGGGGTTCGAGTCCCCTACTGGGTGTTTTTTGTTATTTTCCAGTCTAATATTAATATTAATTCATCGATAATTATCTAATGGAAATAAACATTTATTTGTCCATTCACAAAGAATCTAAAGTTTCTTCCCATGGCTGTATCTTAAACGCTTTTTTACAAATATGAGACATTTAAGATTTCTTATACACCCTTTTCCTTTAATTAGTTAGTGATATAATCTCATAGTTAATATAAAAAGACACCAGATCTTGGATAAATAAATTTATTAAAATGTGTAGTATATCAATTACTGCATTTGTTGAAAATATATTGATTGAAAATGTATAATATATAGACGATCTGATACCAAGTGTAAATAAATACATATATTTAGGAATTCTATAGAACGGCTAATAGAATTACGAAAAAGTGGCAAAATTCAAACCTTAAAGTTGGGAGATAATAAAAGTTAATTACCCTAATAATAGAAATATATGTTAGTCGATGATATAATAATGCCAACCCTAATATATGATTCAGATATATTTTGAATGATGAAAAATGAATATTGGAACTTCATTAATTAATTTATCATAATATTGATCAAATAATAAAAATTTTGTATAAACAGTTTCAATAATCAATTAGATTTAAACATATCCAAATAAAAAGTCGTAAAACAGGACAATAAAATATAGTCATTTCAATCAAATAAAAATAAATGATGTAAAATCAGGATTTATTATGTAAAGTAAACAACATCCGACTTCTTCTTGGCCATCACCTCAGAAATTCCATGAATGAACTCAGCTTGTCCTATTTCTGTCTTATTCTTTCTAATCACGGCCATTCCAGCTTCAATACAAACAGCTTTACATTGAGCACCATTAAATCCTTCTGTCGATCTAGCTAGTTCATCATAGTTGACTGATGGATTAACAGTCATCTTCCTTGCATGAATTTGTAGAATTCTCTTTCTACCTTCTGTATTTGGTAAAGGGAATTCTATCTTTCTGTCTAATCTTCCTGATCTCAACAATGCTGGATCCAAAATATCAACTCTATTAGTAGCAGCTATAATTTTGATGTCATCGTTAACAGTGAAGCCATCCAGCTCATTTAACAGCTCCAACATGGTTCTTTGGACCTCTCTGTCTCCTGTCTTGTCCGAAGCAGATCTTTTCACACCGATTGCATCGATTTCATCTATGAATATAATACAAGGGCGTTTGGTTCTTGCTAACGCGAATGCATCTCGTACGAGCCTTGCACCATCACCTATATACATCTGAACCAGCTGTGGACCTGCCAATTTCAAGAAGGATGCGTTTGTTTTGGCAGCGCATGCCCTCGCCATTAACGTCTTTCCTGTCCCAGGTGGGCCATACATCAGAACTCCTTTTGGTGGGACAATATTCAGTTTCTCAAATCTTTCAGGGAACATATATGGCTTCATTCAACTCCTCGATCTGCCTGTCAAGACCACCAATATCTTCATAAGTTTCATCTGGCTTCACGTCTAATTCCATGCTTAAAACTTTGCTATCAAATGTTGCTTTCAGTTTTTCAAAAATCACGTATGTCTCCTTGTGTAAAGCCACGGAATCCCCTGCTTTGAGTTCTTCATTTGGCACCAATCCCATGATATTTAAATATGCCTGCTGTCTCGTTGACGTTAAAACAACGCCACTTTTGTCATCGCACAATTCCATTACATTTCCAACCAAAAAAGGAAGATTTTTGTTTAACTTGATTTTTGAAATGTTTTCTGCAATTAATGAAGACTTGTTGTGGATTTGGCGATTCAAGCTGCTTATTTCATTTATAATCATCCTTGTTTCACTGTTTATCAACCGACTTCTCTCGCTGACTTCTTTTGTAGAAACATTTGATAATTCAGTAACAATTTCATTTTTGATTTGTGGATCCATTAGGGGGAATCGAAACTAAGAATATGAAAGACATCAGAAGCGGGATCAAAATTTACAGAGACCTGAAAAAAGAAGAATTTTTAAAATCTTAAAAAAACAAATCATTTTAATTAGCAAAATTAAAAAGTAATACTGTAATCGAATATTATCAGACTAAATCTGGATATGAACCAGAATTTAAGAATTATGATTTATACTGAATTTTTAAAATAAAAGTTTTATAGTAGTGCGAAGGGTGTCTGTAAGAAATGGAATTGAAAATTTTAATTTTAAAATCATATTCAAAAATAACATAAATCATTTGAAAAATATTAATATTGTGGTGAAAATTTTTATTGTCTGTCATCACACCATTCATTGTTCTGAATCTTCGATAAACTTGTAGGATGATATAATATATTGATAAGTATAAAAATTTATCCTCTTTTTTAAACATTTATATCCATAATATTATTTTCTAATCTAGACTCCAGTGTTTTCAAATGTGATTTTGGCCATGATCCTTGTATTGAAATACTTATAAATTTTCTTTATTAAATTTTTTGGTTAAAGATTTCATTCAACAGCGTTTAAGCCCATTGAAATATAAGGTCTTTAATCACTGAATTATGGAGAAAGGAATCTGTATTATTATTGTATGGTGACATGCACCTGTATTTTTATTTATGAAAAAGATGAATCTGTAGTTTTATTTCATGGAGACAGATGAGAATTTACTTAATGGATAATCTAATAATTGTCAATTACTCTTTGATTGTTTCGTGTCAAGTCTCTTATCTACACCTGCACTAACTGCTCAAAACTCACATGGTTGTCCGCCTCTTCGATTCCCCAGAGTTTTTCAAATGAAACAGAGACTCCAGAGTTTTCTTGATTACAATAGACTGAATGTACGCTTCGAGCTTTAACTCAATTCCTATCTCTTTGGTATTACTGTTCGTTACTAGCTCATTACGTATGGAATTATATTCACATTGCACTTGTAAATCAATGATAACTCATTTGCTATAAATCGTGTTTCAACTTGAGTTAATAGGTCAAGATTGGTGATTCCAACCCCAATCAAAGTTATTTAATTTTTCTTTTTATCATGTAAGAAGTATCTGGTCTTTCATGTTTTAATTACTGTATCTGCTGACATTTTCATTTGCTACAACTTCTTGAACGGAATGGGATTTCAATTTTCTTGTCTTCTTAATTCCGAATCTCCTATACAGTGATAAATGTATACATCTTAACCCTTCATTATGCCTTCTCATGTAATCATGACCTAGCATACGGTGGCATTTTGTAGCAAGATGATCTACTGTTTTTGGCACAGCTTTACAATGTGGGCATCTGACTTTTTCTCCAAAGAATTTATTTCTATCCTGAAGGAAGCAATAAGCTCCTTCGCCTCTTGGCTTTATATTTCCTCTGGTAAGCCATACTGAAGAATTTTTAATGGAGGCAAGTTCGTGATCACAGACTCTAAACAACCTTTCGTGGAGTTGTTTGCTTTTAATGTTGGTAATTAGGGATTTAATCTGGGATTCATAAAGAGATTCATTGGTAATCCAACCTTCTGTATTGTACTTCAGTTTTAAGTATTTGTTAATAGTGGAGAGATGTGTTTTATTGTCTTCGTCAACCTTAATTCATGGAGACATATATCTGTTTTTTTTATGAAATTTAATAAAATATATGGACTATAAAAAATATTCTATTTCCAGTTCAGACATTTAAAAAAAGTTGGTTTATACTAATTTAAGAGTAAATTTAAAATGAAGAATATTAGATCAATGAGTTTTAGGGCATAAATTTCATAAATTGATATGACTTTGTAAACCTAGCTGTATGAGAATCTTTGTATCAATTTTATTTTCATTAAAAACTTTTGTTCAGCTATAATTTATCTATTATATTATTTTCATTCACTCATAACAGAAGAA